>JBBPMV010000008.1:0-84402 GCA_038090495.1 Heimioporus retisporus | reverse complement strand
AATCAGCTGCAATCGCAGCCTGGAGTCCACTGTCAGAAACCAATATATTGAGAGGTATCAACTGGTACACACCTGGAGTCCACTGTCAGAAACCAAGGAAGCGAAGACAGTGAACTCCGACTGATAACCTAAGCAGAAAACAGAAGTAAACAATGCGCCACAATAGCGCCACAGTAGAAGAGCTCCTAAACAAGAGGGGCTGATGACAAAGCGCAGCATGCACAATCAATCACATGCACAACACAATCACATGCATCCAGAATCACATGCAAGCGGAATCACATGCAACACACCCCCCTGATTGTGCATCGCTGCCAAAGCAAAAGAGAATCACTGGGATGAACCCAGCCCAAGAAGTGAACAAAAATCCTTGACCTTCAACCTGGGTAAAGCCTTAGTAAGTAAATCAGCAGGCATCTGTGAAGTGGGTATGAAAGAAGGAGAACACAATCACATGCAATGTCTACAATCACATGCATGCAGAATCACATGCAAGCGGAATCACATGCAACACAGGATCCATCAGGGTCTGGACAGGCTGGCATTCAGCCATGTTGAAGCATGTGAGCATTTCAATGCAGTATTGAGGCTGCAAGATGGTCAAAGACTGGTTGCTGCGATCACGAATGATCTTGATGCCATGATTTCAGTGGTTGGCCCTAAGTCACACAGCTTGAAATGCTTGCTGAGGTCCACAATCGCCTGTTTGATAGCAGGGAGAGACTTGGATGTGATGGTTATATCTGTTAAACAGCTGCAATCGCAGGCTGGAGTCCACTGTCAGAAACTAATACAGTGACTCCCAAAACTGTTACAATGTTTGGCCATTTCACAGTGTGTGGAGTGTATTGCAACCACCTGTGGGAATGGCACTTAGTGTTGGTGGGACAAATAGTGGTACACACTCCTGGCTACCAGCCGGTCCCTGGGTCATGTGATTCCATCCAGAAATGGAAGAGGTATGCCCATTTAAAAACAAGCACTACATTGTAACTGTTACGCTTGGTCCGGGTAGGAACGAGCGTAGGCTCAAAGAACTAAAACGCAGGGTCAAGGGTTCTAGGTGACGATGGAGTACTTGCCCTATAGGGTCAAGGGTTCTGCCTGCTAGGACGTATAGCAGGTGGTACGAGTGGAAGTCTGCCTACCAAAGAGGTAGCAGCGAGTTACGATGAGGAGAGCGAAGGGGGGGGGAACGAGGTAGATTGAGCAGAACTAAGCTAGGGTACAAGGGACAAAGTACTAGAGCTTATATACTGCGCAATGGAAAGCCATAGAAGGTCATGGAATAACTATGACTAAGCGAAGAATGTTCGGAAAGAAGAAAGAAGTAAAGATAACAAGATAAGGGTGTGCGACGAACACGTTGCATGTTCTAGAGCACTCTATCGAAGTGGAAATATCGGGTGAGGCCGACGACAGTAAGCAGCAATGAGTAAGAAAAATAATAGGGGTGAATCGTAACAGTAACAGTTTTGTCACTTTTGTGATGAACCATAGGATCTCTATGAAATGAAGTGATAGTTGATGTTGTTTGGTGCTACAAACAAAGATGCCCATATGTACATGATGTCCAAGCTTGAAAATATTCTCACACTCCTGGACTTTTGATCACTGTTATCATACAATCCCTTCTTGGTGTCCAAAAGCACAACATCCTCTCTCAGCTTGATTCTGGTCTTTCTGCTTGTTCTATCACTTCTAACACCAATCTTAGTGTCGCTACTGTCTCTAGACTTCATTCCTAGGTGTATTTCACTCTTCAAAAATCACTTGGGGGCTATCCATTGAAGCCCTCTTCCAGTGTGCTGCTTGTTTGATCACCAATGACAAGGCCAAAAGTGCTGTCCAGGTCACCAAAATGCTTTTCACTATTACCAACCAATCCCCCCATTCCAACACAGTTCACCTTTGCCTGAAAAATGTTGATATGGAAGCTGTAATCAGGTCCAAACAACCCCTACTCTCAATCAGATATCACAAAGTAGGGTTGGATTCTGCCTATGCCCACAAAAATTAGACTGTGAATGACTGAAAACATGTAATATGGTCAAATGAGACCAAAATAAATTGCCTAGGGTCAGATGGTCACAATCCTTGTAAGCATGGATCCACTTAATGGTTGCTTGGTTGAGAGTAGAAGTCATTTGGACCTGATTACAGCTTCCATACCAACCTTTTTCAGGCAACAGTGAACTGCATTGGAATGGAGGGGTTGGTGGGTAATAGTAAAGAGCATTTTGGTGACCTGGACAGCACTTTTGGCCTTGTCATTGGTGATCAAACAAGCAGCACACTGGAGGAGGGCTTCAATGGATAGCCCCCAAGTGATTTGTGAAGAGTGAAATACACCTAGGAATGAAGTCTAGAGACAGTAGCAACACTAAGATTGGTGTTAGAAGTGATGGAACAAGCAGAAAGACCAGAATCAAGCTGAGAGAGGATGTTGTGCTTTTGGACACCAAGAAGGGATTGTATGATAACAGTGATCAAAAGTCCAAGAGTGTGAGATATTTTCACACTCAGACATCATGTACATATGTGTATCTTTGTTTGTAGCACCAAACAACATCAACTATCACTTCATTTCATAGAGATCCTATGGTTCATCACAAAAGTGACAAAACTGTTACAATGTAGTGCTTGTTTTTAAATGGGCATACCTCTTCCATTTCTGGACGGAATCACATGACCCAGGGACCGGCTGGTAGCCAGGAGTGTGTACTACTATTTGTCCCACCAACACTAAGTGCCATTCCCACAGGTGGTTGCAATACACTCCACACACTGTGAAATGGCCAAACATTGTAACAGTTTTGGGAGTCACTGTATACTGAGGAGTAATAACTACTACACACCTGGAGTCCACTGTCAGAAACTAAGGAAGCGAAGACAGTGAACTCCAACTGATAATCTAAGCAGAAAACAGAAGTAAATAATGCGCCACAATAGCGCCACAGTAGAAGAGCTCCTAAACAAGAGGGGCTGATGACAAAGCGCAGCATGCACAATCACATGTGCAACACAATCACATGCAATGTGCACAATCACATCCATGTAGAATCACATGCGAGCAGAATCCCATGCAACAATATCATCCACCAACACAGGCAGTATGATCCAGACATCACCTTGCACAAAGACATACACTGAGGCGTCTGAATAAGATTGAGTGAAGCCGAGGGATTTGAGAATGGAATGCACCTCGCGATTCCAGCAATTACCACCTTGCCTTGTGCCATAGAGCACCCACCATCTTCAGCAAACACACTCATTGCTTTGGATCTCCCTCAGCAAAGCCCTCCCGCTGCTCCATGTAGACATCGCAGTCCATCTCGCCATTTAGGCACGCTTTGGAGATGTTGATAGCAGAGGTGGAGGTCATGAAGTGCAGCCAGGCCAAGAATGACTCTTAGAGTAGGCAGACAGACTGTGGGTGCAAAGACCTCCAGAAACTTGAGTCCAGGATGCTGGGAGAAGCCCTGCCAACAAGGCATCCCTTGTAACATTCAAAGGAGCCATCAGCACGGAACTTCTTTGTAAACACCCACTTTAAGGTGATTAATGGGCAGTCCCTGGGTCAGTCTACAGGTATCCGAGTGCCATTCGTTCTGTGAGCAGCTAGCTCATCCAATGCAGGCTATCTCGACTCCTCAGCCTGATCGCATCTCTGAATGACCTGGGATAGTCCATGCTCGATGTGAAACATTGCAGTGTCTGCTTCATTATCATCATATGACTCAGTTTCCACCATTCTCGAGGCAGCTGGCAAGTCTGGCAAGGAAGTCGGGCACCAATCCCAACAGGCGAGTAAAGGGATTTGGTTGCTGGTGGGGGAGTCTCAGGCGCAGGTGGCAATGACTCAGGTGTGTTGATTGGTGTCACAGGGTCTGGCAATGCCCAAGGGACTAAATCTGGTGTTGCAGCACCGATGCCAGACATGAGCCAGGGAGGAAGCGCTTCACCCCAAATGACATAGACAGTCCAGACTCACTTTGAGAGAGCACGGTTTGCATGCTCAGCCACTCCATTTTGTTGTGGATGCCCATGTAGTGTGTTGCTGCTCAATACTGCATTCTGTTGTGAATTTGACCATGGCATTGCTCATGTACTCGCTACTCTTATCATCACACAAAGTCTTGATCTTCCACTTGGTCTGGTTCTCAGTGAATGCTTTGAAATGCTTGAATGCCTCGAAACCATCCGACTTTGCTTGAATGGGCAAAACAAAGCAATATCATGAGTAAGCATCGCTGCAAGTAACCTAGTAGTGGTAGCCTGAGAACATGGGATATGTATGGCACATGATGGACAACTGAGTGGACAAGCTCAAGAAGGTGGGAGGTGCAAGATGAAGATCTGGGGAATGGATTTGTGCTCACCTTGCCAGCAAGACATGGTTTGTATATTGTTAAGCAGCTGCGATCGCAGGCTGGAGTCCACTGTCAGAATACATTGAGGAGTAACAACTACTACACACCTGGAGGTCCACTGTCAGAAACTAAGGAGGCAAAGACAGTGAACTCTGACTGATAATCCAAGCAGAAAACAGAAATAAACAATGCGCCACAACAGCGCCACAGTGGAAGAGGTCCTAAACAAGAGGGGCTGATGACAAAGCACAGCATGCACAATCACATTGAGCAGAATCACATGCAACATACTAAAGGATGGCATTTCTGGTTCCCAAAGTGCTATCAAGTGCAGCCACCACAACAACATGCCATGGAATATACTTTCATACCAGTTCCCTTCAGCTGGAGTCACCAGAAAACAAATTACTCATCATCCTAGATCCTCTAGAGACTCCAGAAGTCACATTGACACTGAGAATGATTCTTATCACTATGATTGGGGAGATCTAGATCCAGATCCTCCCACTCCATCTTTTTCACCAAACTCACCTTATTGATCTGATGAGAAATCAGACAGCCCATTCAGGCTATCACCCATGCAACCAGCAGTTATTCAACAAAAACTAGCCATTGGACATCACAGTTCCATATCAGATTGACATCAGCATAAGCAAAAGATTATTTCAGACTCACCTCCCACATCACCACCACATTCTTCCAAAGAGGAAAATGTATGGAGAGTTCTGATACAATGACCAGTGAATTGGATGCTTTCTAGACAGCATTCTGGACAAGGACTTCCAGAATTCCACACTCTTCTGCATCATTAGCATCCACTGCAAGAATCATCCTCCACATTTAGAGCACCTGTTGGACAAGGAAGATCATAGAGAATACCAATATCTTGATTCTTACCAGATAGTACCTATGGAGATAAACCTCCAGTACAAATTGAGAGAGACATACAGCAAGGACTAGAATCCATTTGGGAGGAGTCATTTCCAATGAGGGAAGATATTGCTCTAGAACTGGCACAAACCAAGAGTCAGTCTAGACCAACAAATGAAGCACATCTTGAAGATCTTTACAATAACAAATGGATCACTCATCATCTATCAGTTGTGATTAGTCCATCAGACTGCACATTTCTGAAAAACTACCAGGATATTGCAAAATTAACCAAAGATCAAGCAGAAGCTTGGTACAAAGCATGCAATGATGAGGTTAAATCACTTCATGAGCAAAAGGTATGAAACTTGGTAGATTTATCATGAGGGTGTGTACCACCTATCAGAGGGTGATGGGTACTTGCTATTTATCCAGGCAATAGAGTCAAGGCATTATTATATGTTGCTAAAGGCTTTACACAGATATTTGGAATAGACTATGAAGAGACATTCTCACCTATTGCCAGGTTTGAGTCTGTGTGATTGATACTTACACTTGTTGCATGTGATTCCGCTTGCATGTGATTCTGCATGCATGTGATTGTGCACATTGCATGTGATTGTGTTGTGCATGTGATTGTGCATGCTGCGCTTTGTCATCAGCCCCTCTTGTTTAGGAGCTCTTCTACTGTAGCATTATTGTGGCGCATTATTTACTTCTGTTTTCCGCTTAGATTATCAGTTGGAGTTCACTGTCTTTGCTTCCTTAGTTTCTGACAGTGGACT
This sequence comes from Heimioporus retisporus, assembly GCA_038090495.1. NCBI lineage: Eukaryota > Fungi > Basidiomycota > Agaricomycetes > Boletales > Boletaceae > Heimioporus > Heimioporus retisporus. Next base: position 78,374 of record JBBPMV010000008.1, on the reverse strand, counting down.
CCAGGTGTGTAGCAGTTGATACCCCTCAATATATTAGTTTCTGACAGTAGACTCCAGCCTGCAATTGCAGCTGATTAACAACACTAGCAGCATTAAATGATTGGGAAATTGAAGTGCTAGATGCCAAGACTGCCTTTCTATTTGGCAAGCTAGATGAGGAAATCTACTTGACTCAACCAGAAATCTTCATCATTATGGACCAGGAATCTAAGGTTTATCACCTTAATTGAGCCATCTATAGGCTCAAACAAGCAGCCTTGCAATGGAACAAGCTGCTCCAGCAATCCCTTGTTACTTTCAGCTTCAGGAGATGTACTTCTGATTCTAGCATTTATGTCAAACACATCAAAAAGGACATAGTCATTGTTATTATCTATGTCAATGATGCTCTATTTATAGGCAGTAACAAGTCTCAAGTACTTTCCCACACATGGAATTTCATAAAGAAATGGGAATCATGAGATCTAGAGAAGCCAAAAAATACCTTGGTATGGCAATCCATTGTAATCACATCAAAAGAAAGATTACTCTTGATCAATGCAAACATGTTGATAAAGTAATGAAGCAATTTGGTCAAGAGAACTATAAGAAAACTTTAGTTCCACTTCCTATTGGTTATAACCTGAGACCCAATGAGGAAATAGCCAATTCCAAGTTGAGAAGCTGGTATTAGTCTGTTATTGGAATCTTGCTTTATATATTATGTTTGGAACCAGCCCTGACATTGCATATGCAATCATCAAAATGTCACAGTTCTCTGTTAATCCCATCAAGGAACATTTGCCAAAAGCATGACAAATTGTTCAATATCTATCCCATGTGTCACATCTGGGAATTGTTTACTTTGCTAGAGGCAATAACATTCAGATACTGACTACTGGGCTGGTAACATTGAATCATCAGGATCAACTATGGGATATGTCATATTTCTTGTCAATGGAATTATCTCATGGCTTTCCAGAATGTTTCTAGAAAAATGTTCAAACTGTCATCAACTGAGATAGAATACTATGGAATGACAGATGTGCTAAGCAAATTCAATAGATCTTGGACCTTTTCAAGAAATTACATTTGCCTCAAACCCAAATACACATGTGTATTGATAATTGGGAAGCCATTTTCTTGGCCTCCAATCTAGTACAGGAAGGTTGCACCAAACATGTTCAAATCCCTCAACACTACATTCATGAAGCTGTTGAATTTGATGAAATTAAATTATTCTATGTTCAAACCAATTTACAGTTCACAGATATATTTTTACCAAGAATCTTGGAAAGATCAAATTCAAGAAAGGAAGGAAACCCCTTACTCTCATACCCATCAAGAAGAAATAATCCTGATGGTAATCCTCATTTCAAATATTCCAGTAAGGAGTGTTGAGAATGTAGCTTGCATGATACATAATTACCTGACATTGTCTAGAACATCAGAAAAAGTTCCAGATCCATAGGATCAAAAAGGAACTATGAAGAATCATTCTGGAACCCTTCAGGTGTTCTAGGATTACAGAATGAATGACAAGGAATGTCATGGAACATGACAGAACATTCCAGACACTTATTGATCATGATTTATAAGTTGTCCCTGTTATTTGAAATAAAGAGCATTGTGCTATTGGATAGAATACTTTAGAATAGACACAACAAGTACATATATTCTAGATGTATATAAACTATCTAATATCAACAAATAATTGATAATAGAGTTATTACAATCTACTCCTTTCATCACAAGCCTTCTGATTATCTTTAATTAGAGATTTTAATTGTCCTTAGTGGCATCATTCTAGTGAGTATTCCTGCTAGAAGTTTCTACTCCTCTGCTGCCCTTTGCCTCCTCAGACATTCAAGTTACATTCCTACCCTTGAAAGCAATCAGTCAGCTATTGCTATGACCTGTGATGGGAGTATCATGCATGCATGAAGCACATTGACATTTGGTATTATTGTTATACTTGGCCTGGGTAGGAATGAGGGTAGACTCAAAGAACTAAGACACAGGGTCAAGGATTTCAGGTAGTGGCAAAGTACTTGTCACACAGGTCAAGGGGTCTGCCTGCTAGGATGTATAGCAGGTGGTTCAGAGGTAAGTCTGCCTACCAAAGGGGTAGCAGCAAGTTACAATGAGGGGAGTGAAGAAGGAATGAGGTAAATTGAGCAGGAGGACTAAGCTAGAATACAAGTGATGAAGTACTTAGGCTTATATGCTGTACAATGGAAGATCATGAAAGGTTGTGGAACTTCTATGATTAAATAAAGAATGTTCAAAAGGAAGAAGAAACAAAGATAACAAAAATAAAAGTGTGTGACAAACACATTGCATGTTCTAGAGCACTCTATTGAAGTAGGAGCATTGGGTTAAGCTGATGATGGTAAGCAGAGATAACAAGAGAGAAAAGAATAGAGGCAAATTGTAACATTACCCCTAGAGTAAATTTGAAACTGAAGTGAGAAACAAAGCTCACAACAGGAAAAGACAAACTACAGGTCCATGCAACAATCTGTACCAGGGGATCCAGTCATGTTGACATTGGCAAAAGCATTGTAGTCAGGGTACTCCCATTTTTCATTGACACCTAAGGATCCTTCAGCTGGTATTCCAGACTGATGATGAAGTTTGGCATTGGAGTGAGGGTGATGTTGGCAATGATGGCCACTGGAGGGAGGAGGAATGGGAAGAGGAGTGTGTGGGACTGGAGAGATGAGAGATGTTGTACAAGGGGGTGAGTGGAGGTGGAGGATGAAGCAGCTTGAAACCTATGAGAACCATAAGAAGAACAGGATGAAAAAGATGAGGAGGAGGGAATGAGAGGGACTGGAGAGCAAGGATGGAGGTGAGGGCATTGATAGTTGGAATATCCTAGGGCATGTCTGTTACAATGAGGACACTGGTAGTAGATACAGTAAGGCCTGATATGAGAGAGATAGTGGCAATGGAAGCAGGCCTTATTGCAAAGGGGGTGGATATTGGTCAAAGGGCAATTCCCTTTGCTTTTCCAGGTGACCTTAGTTCATTCAATGGTGGCTAGCTTCTCAGGAGTCAAAAGGGAACTAAAGGCCTTAGGAGATCATTCATTAGTGGTAGATCTTGAGTTTAGATGTTCCACATAGCATTGAATGTCCAATGTCAAATTGTCCATCTCCAGTTGATGCATGATGGATACAACAAGGTCTTGTAGGGCAAGGTGGGTTTCAAGGATGTGGAAAGAGTAATGCATGCAAGTGGTGTCATTTGCAACAAGATTGGCCTGGATGTGGAGGTTGTGAAGTTCATAGTACATGTGAAAAAGTGAATGAAAGGGGGAGGAAGGTTCTAAATGGTTATGAAGGACAATATGTATGAAGGTTGAGATCATCAAGAAAAGAAAGCATACATCCTTATTGAATTGAGGAGAAAGGATCACAGTGAACACAAGATGTGAAGGGAGAAGGGTTAATGACAGGTTCAGTAGTGATAGGCAATGGGGGCCATGAGCTATTCCAGGGATGGTCCAAAGTTTTGAGATAAGGAAGTTCAAGGGGAGGGTTCCAGCCTACATCAGCTTTGACAGAGGAGGAGTGACTAGGAGAGCTGTTGGACATGGTGATGAGACAATGATGGTGGGGAAGAAGATGGGAGAAAATTGGAGGGATGAAGGTGCTTATAGTTTAAAAGAATTTTCTGGGCATATTTGGACTTCAATTTGGAAAGCCAAGAGTCTTCTTTGGCCAAATATCCTTTCCATTGAACTAAGAAATGTCAGTTATTCAGAGTTCCCTTGTGTCAGATCACCTTTTCCATTTTGTATTCTCCTTCATCAATAAGGTCAGGTGGGGGAGAAGGGAAGTTTGGGCTATGGACATCATTTTTGTGATAGGGCAATAAGAAGGAGGTATGGAACATGTTGTGAATTTTCCAGGTATGGGAAAGGTGGAGTTTGTAGCTAAGTGGAGATAGTACTTGGACAATGGTAAATGGGCCTTCACACTTGGGAGTGAACTTTGGATGTGAAATGAGACATTTTGTTATACTTGGCCTGGACAGGGACAAATGAAAACTTGGTAGGATCACCTGCATAAGTCAAAGGTTTGAGGGACAAAGGTTCTGGACCTAGATTAACTAGCTGAAGGGGTTGTGACAATGGTGACATGAGCTAATGTGCTTAGAGACAAGCCAAGGAGTCTTGGGGTCATGGCCAGAGATAAAGGTTCAAGGGTTCAGGATTGGATAGTTAGACTACCAATGATCAAGGGGGTTCACCTAGTGGGTGATCAAGGGTTCACTAGTTTGAAGTGGTCAAGGATGTGGGATGAGAAAGGCAAGGGGCACTATTTCCTTGAGGACTGAGGACTGAGATGAGACTGGTGAAGGTGAAAACCCAAGTAGGAGTTGCTTAAAGATAATATACATAGCAGCTGAATATATATACTACTGAGGTGGCCTGAAGGCAGTGTCTAAAAAGTCATTCTAAGTAGTGGTAGAATAGCCATGAGGCAGTTTTAAGTATAAATGTGCAGTGGACTGTGATCAGTAAAGCTGTTTGTGATGATGGGAAAAAGTAAGTATAAATAGTGTGAGGTTGCACAAAAGAAATACATAGGAATATCTAAGAAAAGAATGATCAGGTGTGGCTGATCATGGCATGGAATTGAGATCTATGAGAAGAAATAAATCCATAGTGTCCAGGAAGGAAGGTAAAGTTGAAGGATAAAGAGGAAAAAGAATAGGGATCCATGTGAATTGTAATATTATCCCCTTTGTATGGTGAAATCCCTGAGTTCACCTTAATTGAAGGCATTGTCTTCATTATTGATGTGGTTTGCATTGTTGATGTTGAAGTTGATGTTGTCCCATTCCCAAGAGACATTTTTATCAGTAGTGGGGGCCTAGGTCTCAGCACCTTCCCAGAAGGGTCCTTGTCAAAGTTATGGGTGCAGCCCCATCCATGGCTGTGTTTGAACCCACAGCAGTCACAGGGTTCATGGTTGTGGTAAGGTGGGTTACAGGGGTTGATCCTGATGTTCTGGATCACACCTTTTGCAGGGGCAGAGGGGGCAATGGGAGGGGTGGTGTCTGGGAGCCCAATAATGGCAATGTCTGCAGGTGAAGTTCCTGCAGTCCCAGGTTCAATGATCACAGGCATGGTATTGGTGGCATCAGGAGTGGTGGTCAAGTTTGGTGGGGATGTTGATATTTCTTTTGAGCTCTCATCTGGTAGGAGTGGAGGCAGGGGTTTCCTCAGCTGGGGTATTGATGAGGATAGGGAAGGGAGCTGTCCTCTGTATGGTGACCAGGTGTAGGTCACAGGGCTGGTGTTGTGGAGGTTGAGGAGGGAGGTGGTGGCTTGTAGGGAGGTGGGGGTGTGCATCAGGGTGGGGAGGGGTTTGAGATTTTCCTGGTTTAGGTGAGGGATGGGGGATCATCCTTGAAAGGATGAGCTGGTGGCAGAGAGTTGACATGGGATTGGTGGGAGGAATGTAATGAAGTGATCTAAGAAGTACATGTGTCTTTTGTTGACATGAAATGCCTCAATGAGAAGAATTTGAATAGGGTGGAGGATGGAGGCAGGGATGAGCTTCTGGACAAAATGTCCAAAGCCAAGATGGTATAGGGTGTTGAAGATTTCTTGATGTTGTTGCATCACAAGTACCCTTTGGGTGATGTCATTGGGGGGTAGTAGGGTGGGTGAGCAGGAACTGTTTCTGTGCATGCTTAGAGTTGAACATTTGTACAATGGGAGTTACCTCCATGCTGAAGGCATATCAGTGGTTGGTTTCTAGGTAGCAGTGAGCTGCTTTGTGGGTGAGTACCCAGTGGAATAGGAGTTGTCAGGTGGAGTGGACTAGGCAGTGGATATGGACAGGGTATTCTGGGCAGACTGGAGTAGGGTGGAAGGAGGAGGGCATCCTGACAGAAAAGGCAGCAAGATTGGAAAAGAGGAGGGAGATGGAGGTCAGGGTCAGGAGGGTTGGGATGAATGGTCCAGAGGAGGTGGTGAAGGCAGAGGTGGAAGGGGAGACAGGGGTACAAGTAGAGAAAGACATATTTTCAGGGAGGAAAATGGCAAGATCCAGGAGGAGTTTGAAGAGTGTTAAGAGTGAGAGGAATTGGTGGTATGTGAAGGGTTGGAGGTGTATCTATTCAGAGAGGATGGCCTGTGCATGAGAGGGTTCTTTTTCTGAAAGTCATAAGTCATCTTCAGGAGAATAGCCTTTCCATCTCACAAGGTACTGCCTGTGAGAGGGGTTGCCATGGTGTCTGATGATTCATTCCATTTCATATTCTTCTTCACCAATTAGATTTGGGGGCAGAGTTGGAAAGTTTGGGCCATGTATGCTGTTCTCATGGTATGAAGATAGCAATAAGGCATGGAAGATGTTGTAAATTTTCCAGGTGATTGGGAGCTGTAGTTGGTATGTGACTGGGGGTAGAACCTTGGTGATTGTGAAGGGGCCTTCTCTCTTTGTGGAGAGTTTTGGGTGGACAATGGATCATTTAAGATTTTTAGCATTGAGCCAAACTTTGTCTTCTTTGGCAAAAGGGGTGAACTTTCCATGGTAGTGGGATTTCATGAGTTGGTGAGCCAGATCATGTGCTGCCAGGGCTTTGTTATGGGCAGCCAAAAGTTCTTTGAGATGAGATTCCAATACAGGTAACTGAGATTCAGAAATAACCATCAGGAGGGAGTGGGGTTCAGAGCCCATCATGAGATAGAAAGGGGATTTTCCAGTGATAGAGTGTGGGTGGTGGTTATGTGTGAACATTGGTGATGTGTTCTACCCAGGCAGTGGGATTGTTGCCACAGAAGATCCAAAGGTATGTTTCTATTTCTTGGTTGACTTGTTCAGTTTTGTCATTGAATTGAGGATGATAGACAGTGCTGAGGGAAAGATCATAACCAAGAAGCTTTCTGAGTTCTTGTGCAAATAATAAAACAAATTGGGGTCTGCAATCCAAGATGATTTTGTCATATAATCCAAACTGTTTGTAAACCTTGTTGAAGAAGAGGGTAGTAATTCCCTTGGCAGAGGCCCTTTTCAGTGTAGGGCATAAAATTATCCCTTTTGTAAGCCCATGGTTGACCACAACCAATAAAGAGTTGAAGCTGGCAGACTTGGGGAGGTTAGTAATCAGATTGCAAGAGACTTGTTGGAATGGATGGGAGGACTTGAAAGGAATTGGAAGGGGTAGTGGTGCATGGGGTGGGTATTGACCTTGGCCTACTGGCAATGGAGGCATCCCTCAACAGATTTACATACAAAGATGGCCAGTCCAGACCACCAGAATTCAGAGGATATAAGCTGGTGAGTTTTGAGAAAGCTAGGGTAACTGGCAGATACATGGTCATGGCATTAAGTGAGAACAGACTGGTGAAGGTCAGTGTTATTTGGGACACAGACATGTTCCTGATAAGTGTGGATGCCTGCATCATACTTCCAATTGGAAAGTCAAGAGTGGAGGGCAGAGGGAATTTCTTCTGCAAGAGCCTGCAGAGAGTCCAGGACAAGGGGGTCCTTTGTGGATGAGGATTGGAGTTTATTGGAGAGGGTGGTGTTGATCATATTAAAGAACAGGGATTGTGGAAGCAGGGTGACATTGTGATTGTCAGTTTCATTATCAGGGATGAGGTCAGATCAGCAGGAGAGGGTGTCTGGTCCAAAAAGTGAAGTACCATGGATGTGGATTAGCTGAAGGTTGAAGTTGGCTAGATCAAGGAGCCATTGTGCCTGGCACCTATTGAGATCCTGGGGTTGCCTAAAGTAGGTCAAGTTCTTGTGGTCAGCAAAGACCGGTACTGGGGTAGGATGTCCCTTTAAACATTGTTTCTATGCTTTGAGAGCCTGGATCATGGCAAGGAGCTTCTGGTCATAAATGTCATAGTTTCTTTCAGTGGGAGAGAGAGATTGAGAAGATAGGAGCATGGTTTCCAATTCCCATTTTTGTTGGTTTAAAGTAGTATCCCTTCCATGACATATTTGGAGGCATCAGTGGCAATGATAAATGGTTTGGCAAAGTTGGGGAAGTGAAGGATTGGTTGGAATAAAAATTTCCCTCTTAGTGCTTCAGGGGTGGAAGCACATTTGTTGATCCAAGACCATGGAGTGGTTTTCTTGATCAGGTCCAAGAGGGGTCTGGCAAGATTTGAGAAATTGGGAATGAATCTCCTGTAGATGTTGGCAAACCCTAAAAAAGACCACATGTCCTTGACCTTTGAGGGTATGGGCTATTGTTCAATCACATCCAGTTTGATGGGATGTATTGCGAAGGTCCCTGGTTTGACAATCATTCCCAGGTATTCAATTTCTTTTGTGATAAACTTCTATTTCACCAAATTTAGCTTAAGGTCTAGCTCCTTCATTTATTGCAGAACTCATTGAGTTCTTTCAGTATGGCTCTCTTTGTCTAGGGAGAAGATCAGGAGGTTATTCATATAAATGATTAACCATCCTTCAATGATCATGTCTTGGAAGGAGTTGTTCATGAATCTTTGGAAGATAGCAGGGGAATTGGTTAGGCCAAAGAACATGACCATGGGTTCAAAGAGTCCTTTATGGGTAATAAAGACTGCCTTGCCATTGGTGTCCATCTTTTATTCAGACATTTTTGTATTCCCATTAGAGGTTGAATTTAGTGAAGACTGTGGTGTCCTTGAATTCATCGATGAGATCAGAGATTAGGGGAAGTGGGTATACATCCTTGATAGTATGTTTGTTGACATATTGGTAGTTTTGGCAAGAACAGAGTCTTCCATCCTTTTTCTTCACAAAGAAGAAAGGGGAAGCTTGGGAGGAGTTGGAAGGGCAAATCTTTCCTGCTGCTAGATTTTTGGCAAGGAAGTCTTCAGTGGCTTTTCTTGCTTCAGGATTAAGGGGGTAGATTTTTCCAACTTTGGGGGTGAAAGATTCATCTAGGTTAATTTTGTGATTATAAGTTTGTGATGGAAGACTGTGGTCATTGGCTTCCTTGGAGAATACTTCTTCATATTCTTTGTATTCATTGGGCAGGGTAGTGATGTCCATAGGATTGGCCTTCATGGCAAGTTCAGTAGTGGTGGTCAATTTCTTGACCATAGGAGACCCTAGTGAATATTTCTCACACCTGTACTAGATGATTCAATAGACATTTCTGATGTCATAGGCCCTTTCGCAAAAGTGATAGGGGTCTTCAAAGTCTAAGTATTGACAGAGTTGATCCTTCTTGGAATTGTGATGCATCCAAATATGGTTCATGAGTCAATAGGAGTTTTGGGAAACATATAGTCCTTAGTTTGGTCAATGGAGTTGGGGATGATAACTTTTTTAGAGGTTTAGTTGATGATGGGATTGGTGTCTTTCAACCAAAGGTGTCCTAAGATTATGTTTTCTTTTCCACAGGGAATTGATCCCAGTAGACAGTATTGTTGAGGCAAATGGGGATTTCAGAAGTGAATTTGATATCTCCATGTTTGTTTTGGGATCCATGTTATAGATAGGGATAGGTTGAGGGAGTTATTCAAGTGGTAACTTGTTTCTTTTGGCAGAATGCCAGTTGATGCAAGAGATAGAGGCTTCAGACTCGATGAGTGCTTGAGTGCCAATGTTTGTTGATGTGCACATGATTGAAATGGGAATATAAATAGCATTTTGAATTCTAGAGGTAAATACAGGTGCACATCTAGATGGGGAGGGGGCTTGTGTAGATTGAGGCCTCTGGTCTAAAAACTCAAGTGGTTTACAGAGTGGGATCCTTCTTCACCATGATTATCTTCTTCTTCCATTATAGGAAATGCTGTTGTCTGCCTAACCTTTTTGAGGAAGGATTGGTGGGGTCAGGAAGTTTGGCTAGGATATTTTAGACATTAATTAGTGGTATGCCCTTTTTAATGGCATTAGAAGCACAGCCCTTGTTCAAAGCATTGTTTATGTTCCTTAGAGGTTAATTTGTCTATTTGGACAGCATCAACTTTCATAGCATTTGGGTTGCAGGTGGAGTGATGATGTTGGTGATAGAATGTCTGATGGGGGGCAATGTGGGAGGATTGATTGTAGTAAGTGATGTTGTCAGCTTTCTGGAATTGGGCAAAGAAGTGGGTAGATTTGTTATACCATTCCTCAATTTTGGGGGGAATGGTATCCATTGACATGATATGGCAGATGAGGTATACTGGGAGTCCAGCTGAGAAGTAGCTGATGAGAACATTTTCATCTGTGATCTTGGAAATCTGAATGTTATTGCAGAAGTCAGTGATATATTTGGTGGGTTTGTTCTGTGCAACTCAAGTGGTGGTGTGGTGTGTGGAGAGCCAGGAGATGGCAGTGGCTCAGGTGTCATGTCCATTGCAAAATGCTTTCTTGAATTGTTTGGAGAAAGCATCCCAACTAAATGGGACAGTTCTATCAGAATTTGGTTTGGAGGTGAGGATTTGTTCTCTGAAGGTTGCAGCCCAAGTAACAGCAGAGCCTGTGGTGATGTAGGATAGGGTGAATGTCACTTTCTTGACATTGTTGTTGTACACCTCATTATTATGGTAAAATAGAAGATTATGGCAGTAGCCCATGCTTTGGCTTTGGTGGTGTCTCCATCGAAATGTTCAGGGATGCCTGTCTGAGTTTAGTGGATTTGTGGGAGGAGGGTTTTGTATTAGCCATGTTAGGCATGTTGGGTCTGGTGGGTTCAAAGGAGTAGGGAATTTCTGGGAGAGTTTCGTGGAATACAAGGGGTGTGAAGGTGACTGTGTGAACTTGTTCTAGGGTTCCAGCAAATTCTTCATTGAATTATTTGGGTTCTTGAACAGATAATTGTTCCAAGAGTTATTGTGAGAGTTGTTGGTTAAGGGTTTAGGTTTTTGAAATGATGATATCTATGCCTTCCTCTGAAGGGTATGCAATGACTGGGAAGTGTTCTTGTTTGGACGAATTTGAGTTGTCAGGGTGGGCTTCAGCAATGGCTTCTTGTTAGAAGTGGCTGTCTGAAATATGAAGGTTGTCTTAAGGGCAGGGGTTGCTGGGGTGTCAGTGGAAAATAGTGGGAGACTACTGTGATGGTAGCTCTTTCAAGGAGAAGAAATTCCTTTTGTTACACTTGGCCTGGGCAGGAACAAGGGAAGACTTGATAGGATCACCTGCATGAGTCAAAGAATTAAGGGATGAAGGTTTTGGATCTAGATTAACTAGCCAAAGGGGTTGTGACAATGGTGACATGAGCTGACATGCTCAAAGACAAGCCAAGGAGTCTTGGGGTTGTGGCTGGAGATGAAGGTTCAAGGGTTCAGAGTCAGGTAGTTAGACTACTGGAGATCAAGGGGGTTCACCTAATAGGTGATCAAGGGTCCACTAGTTTGAAGCAGTTGAGGACAAGGGATGAGGAAAGCAAGGGGTACTATTCTTTTGAGGACTAAGGATTGAGGTGAGGCTGGTGAAGGCAAAACCCCAAGTAGGAATTGCTTAAAGATAATGTACATGGCAGCTGGGTATATATACTACTGAGGTGGCCCAAAGGCAGTATCTAAGGTGTCATCCTGAGTAGTGATAGAATAGCCATGAGGCTATGGTTCTAAATATAAATGTGCAGCAGACTGTGATCAGTAAAGCTGTCCATGATGAAGGGAAAAATTAAGTATAAATAGCATGAGGTTGCATGAGTCTGTAGTATTCAGGAAGAAAGGTAAAGTCGAAGGAGGAAGAGGAAAAAGAATAGGGGTCCATGTGAGTTGTAACACATTTCAGGTTGCAAGCTTCTAGCCAAACCTTGTCACTTTTATGAAAGGGGGTAAATTTACTGTAAAAGTGGGCTTTGATCACCTGTCTAGCAAGTTCATGGGCTGCCAGAGCTTTGTCTCAAGCAATGGGGAGGGCTTTCAGTCGTTCTTCAACTACTAAAAAATTAAATTTGACAATAACAGTGGAGAGGGGGTGAGGTTCAAAACTGTAAGTGAGAAAGAAGGGAGACTTGCCAGTCATGGAGTGGGAATGGAGGTTGTAGGTGATTTCAGTATGGGTGTTACACTTGGTCCAGGTAGGAACAAGCATAGGCTCAAATAACTAGAACAAAGGGTCAAGGATTCAGGGTAAGGACAAGGGACTTGCCACACAGGAGCAAGGGTTCTGCCTGCTAGGACGTATAGCAGGTGGTTTGAAGGTATGTCTGCCTACCAAAGGGGTAGCAGTGAGTTATGGTGAGGAGAGCAAAGGAGACAAGGTAGAATTGAGCAGGACTAAGCTAGAGAGTACAAGGAACAAAGTATCTAGGCTTATATAATGTGTGGTGAAAAGTCATAGAAGGTTATGGAATCAGGGTATCCATCTCCAGCTGATGCATCATAGACACAACAAGGTTCTACAGGGCAAGGTGGGTTTCAAGGATGTAGAAGGAGTGGTGCATGCAGGCGGTGTTGTTGGCAATGAGGTCAGCATAGGTCTAGAGGTGGTGGAGCTTGTAGTACATACAAAAAAGTGAATGAAGGGGGGAGGAAGGTTCTAAATGGTCGTGAAGGGTGATATGAAGGTTAGGATTATCAAGGAATAGAAGCATATGATCCTGTTGAATTGAAGAAAAAGGATCAAAGCATACTCAAGAAGTGAAGGAAGGAAGGTTGACAACTGGTTCTGTGGTAATGGGAGAGGGGGGCCATGGGCCATCCCAAGTATGGTCCAAGGTTTCAAGACAAGGGAGTTCAGGAGGCAGGTTCAAGTCCATGTCAGCTTTGACAGAAGAGGAGCAACTAGGGGAGGTGTTTGCCATTGTGATGAGATAATGGTGGGGAAGAGGATAAAGGGAAAACAGAGGGGTGAAGATTCTTATAGTTTGAGAGAATTTCCCTGGTGTGTTTGAACTCTGATTTAGGAAGCCAGGAGTTTTCTTCAACCAAGTATCCTTTTCATTGAACCAAGAAGTGTTGGTTGTTTGGAGTTCCCTTGTGTCAGATCACCTTTTCCATTTCGTACTCTTCTTCTACATCAATGAGGTCAGGTGGTGGGGAAGGGAAGTTTGGATTGTGAACATTGTTTTCATAATAGGGTGGTAAGAGAGAAGCATGGAATGTGTTATGAATTTTCCAGGTATGAGGGAGGCAGAGTTTACAAATGAGTGGAGATAGCACCTGGACAATGGTAAAGGGTCCTTCTTGCTTGAAAGCAAACTTTGGATGGGAGATAAGGCATTTCAGGTTGTGGGCTTCTAGCCAAACCTTGTCACCCTTATGAAAGGAGGTAAATTTACCATAGGAGTGAGCCTTCATGACTTGTCTGGCAAGTTCATGAGCAGCTAGAGCTTCATCTTGAGTGGCAGAGAGGGTTTTCAGTTGTCTTCAACTGCAGGAAGGTTGGATTCAGCAATAACAGTGGGGAGGGGATGAGGTTCAAAACCATAGGTGAGGAAGAAAGGGGATTTGCCAGTGACAGAGTGAGGGTGGTGATTGTGGGCAAATTTGGTATGGGAAATCATTTGGGACCATGTGGAGGGGGAGTTGCCACAGAAGATGTATAGATAAGTTTCAACTTCTTGGTTGACTTGTTCTTTTTCTCCATCAGACTGAGAATGATAGGTGGTGGAGAGGGAAAGGTCATATCTGAGAAGTTGTCCAAGTTCTTTGACAAAGGCCAAGGTGAATTGGGGACTGCAATCTGAGATGACTTTGTCATATAAGCCAAACTGAGTGTAAACCTTGTGGAAAAAGAGGAAGGCAATCCCTTTGATAGAGATGGATTTTTTTGTAGGGCAGAGAATCACCCCCTTTGTAAGCCCATAGTCTACCATGACCAAAAGACTGTCAAAGCCATCAGAGAGGGGGAGGTCTGTGATCAAGTTATAGGAAACCTGTTGGAAGAGGTGGAAGCAGGAGGTAATGGGGAACAAAAGAGGGGTGGTGGGGTGGGTGTTGGCCTTGGCTGACTGGCAGGAGGCACACTCTTCAATGTACTTTCAGACAAACTGGGCAAGACCAGGCCACTAGAATTCCAAGGCAACAAGTTGGTGAGTTTTCAAATAACCTGGATGGACAGCAGTGAAATGATCATGGTGTCACTCAACAACAAGATCTGCAGAGGTCTAGAGGAAAATAGGCACAGCCTTGGTAAGTGAGAACACCAGCATCATATTGCCAGTCGGAGAGTCAAGAGCGAAAGTGGGCTGGAATATCACCAGTAGTGGCATGAAGTATATCAAGTACAAGGGGGTTGGAGGTAGAGGAGGATGCCAGCTTCTCCTGGAGGGCAATATCAATGACATTGACAAAAAGAGAGTCAGGGAGGAGGGTGACATTGTCATTATCATTATTGGTGGTGGGGAGGAGGTCAGGGTGATGAGAAAGGGCATCTGGTGCTGTAAGAGAGGCCCTAGGGACATGGGTGAGGTGGAGGTCAAAGTTGGAGATGTCCACTAACCATCAAGCCTGTTGATGGTTAAGCTTCTCAGGTTGGTGGAAATATGTGAGGTTCTTATGGTTAGTAAAAACCTGAACCTGAAAAGGGGAGCTATGGAGGTAATGTTGCCAAGATTTGAGACCATGAATGATGGCAAGAAGCTCTCTGTCATAGATATCATAGTTTCATTCTGTGGGGGAGAACAAGTAGGAGCATGGATGCCATTCTCCATTGGGATTGGTCTGAAGAAGGACACCACCTGAGGCATATTTGGAGGTGTTGGTGATGATGGCAAAAGGTCAAGCAGGGTCAGGAAGGTGGAGGATTAGCTGGGAAAGGAAGAGTTTCTTCAACTCATCAAAGGAATCCTGGTAGGAAGGGGACCAGTTCCAGGGCTGGTTCTTTTTGGTGAGGTCAAGGAGGAGGTGGGTGATATTCGAGTAGTTGGAGATGAAACATCGATAAAAGTTGGTGAAGCCAAGGGAGGAGCAAACATCCTTGACTTTGGAAGGAGTGGGCCATTCTCTAATGCCATCAAGTTTGACCAGGTCCATAGCAAGCTCATCTGGTCAAACAATCATGCCTAAGTACTCAACTTCCAAGATGGCAAATTTGCATTTCTCAAGTTTCAGATAAAGGGTGAGTTCTTGCATTTGTTGAAGGACTCATTTTGTCTGTTCCTCATGTGTCTTGGTGTCAGGGGAGAAGATGAGAAGGTCATCCATGTAGATGATGAGCCATCTTTCAGTGGTCATATCTTCAAAGGAGTCATTCATGAAGTGTTAGAACATGGTGGGGGAGTTGCAGAGTCCAAAGAACATGACAGTGGGTTTAAAAAGGCCCTTGTGAGTGATGAAGGCCACTTTCCATTGGTGTCCAGCTTTGATGCAAACATTGTTGTAGCCCCAGCAAACATCAAATTTAGTGAAGATTTTAGCTCCTTCGAGTCTATTGATGAGGTCAGAGAGGGATAGGCATCACAGATGGTGTGTTCATTAACATATCTATGATCCTGGCAGGAGCAGAGACCTGTGTCTTTTTTTTTGATGAAGAAAAAGGGGGCAGCTTGAGGGGAATTTGAAGGGCAAATTTTGTCAGCTTTAAGATTTTTGTCAAGAAAGGCATCTGTCACAGCCTTTTTGTCAGGGGAGAGGGGATAGAGTTTGCCAATTTTTGGGGAGAAAGATTTGTCAAGATTGATCTTGTGATCATAGCTATGATTGGCTAGGGGGAACATGGTCAGTTGCTTCCTTGAAAAAGACTGAGGCAAAGTTGACATATTCTTGTGGAAGAACTGGTTTGGGTTTTGCCTTCTTGGCAGCCATAGCCAGTTCCGTGGCAGTGGTGAGTTTGGTGATGGTGGCATTTGGGACAAAATAGGAGTTGCATCAGATGATCCATTGGATGACTCAGACATCATGGTTGCAAAGGAGACATTGCTGTTGGATCTTTTTCTGCATGTAATTGAAGAGTCATCTGTCCCAGATGGTGTTGACATTGACATGGCAAGGAGGTCAAGGGGTAGAGGTTGTGGGAGTCAGAGGGGGTGGTCGAGTGTGTTTCTGGTAGAAACAATTGATTGATCTGATTCTAGAGGGATAGACACCTTGCAGGAGGTCCAGTTGATGGTGGGATTGACTTCCTTAAGCCAAGGGAGTCCAAGGATGATGTTCTCTTTTCCACAATTGAGGATGTAAAAGGTGATCTGGTGAGTCACCAAGCTGATGTGGATAAAGAGAGAGGTGGTAAATTGTATTTGACCATTTTTGTTGGTGGATTGATCTATGTTATTAACAGTGAAGGGAGCAGGGAGTTTGGTTTTTGGGAGTTTGTCCTTTTGGACAAAGTCCCAATCGATACAAGAGATTTGTGCTCCTGAATCAATCAGAGCACAAGTACCAATGGCTTTCAGGTGTGAAGGTTCAACAATGTGAACAGGGATTTGCATAGACTGTTTGATTATCAACAATAGAAGTACAGATGCACGAGGAAAGGAGGGTCATTGAATTGGAGTACACCTTCCATCTAAAAATCCTTGCCTGGGATGGCAAAGGAGATTCAAGCCACAGTTTCATCATCATCATCATCATCCTCAACTTCTCTTAGCTGGGAAACTTCTTCAACCTTCCTAATAGCCCAGACCCCAAGTGCTTTCAACCACGTCTGGCTCCCAACTTGTCTCCACTGTCCCAGAGTCTGTTAGCCTGGACAGCTGGTCAAGACATTCTTGAATGCCTCTTGACCCTTTACCACCACCATCCCACCATGGGAACTCTTTGTCACCAGCCCCCATTCCATCCCCTACTTGACATGTCTGCAACAGGACCTCCGTCTGTGCCATCCCAGTCTCCCAGATTGGCCAACAATGGCACTTCTTCCCAGCAGATACCTTTCACCTCCACTTCTCTGCTCCAGTGATTTCCCAGTTTGTGTTCAGATACTTTGCTGCTCACCCTCACACCTGGTCTTGGGTTCCTGGCTCTGGGCCTTGGAAGGGTATCACAATTGTGGTTCCCTCTATTCCCATACTCTGCCTAGCAGGTAGCCCTAGGGCTGTCCACTGGATGGTATCAGTCTTCCACTCCTTCAAGGCCCACATCAGCCCCAAGTATCTTTGGGACTCTGACAGGAAGCTCCACCCCAACATTTTACAGCTGTACCAAAACAATATGCTGGTACACCCGCAAAGCCAGAGGGTCAGCCTTCCCCCCCCTCCCCCTCTCCTAAAGCTTCCCTCCAGCTCTACATACAATCCCTCCTCTTTGCCCTTGAATGGCAGCAAGTTTGCCTTGGCATCAGAGCTAGCAGAACTCTGCATGGAAGTAGCCAGGCTGCATAATCTTTTAACCTCCCACACCCCTGGTCATGGGCCCTCCTCTTTCTCACCCCCTCCCTCATCCTCCTCCCTCTCCACAGCAACACCTGCCACACCTCTATATCCTACATTGATAAGACCCATTAACCATTCTATTTGTCTCTCACGAAGTAGGTAGTACAGCATGTAATGTCCAACAACAGGCAGTGCCTGACTGGACAATAAACAAGGACCCAAAAAAAAAACCTTCCTAACGTTCTTCTCTAAAGTCTTCTTCGGCCTAGGGTTGTTTAAGGGGAAGGTGGGGCATTTGCTGGAAAGATGACCAGTCTTTTGGCATCAGAAACATCATCCTTTGGCTATACAGCAGTGACATTCTTCAGGGATGAGCTTGCCAAGCTTGATGGCATCTATGTTCATGGTGTTGGGGTCTTTGGAGGGGTGAGAGGAGGAGGAGGAGGAGGAGGAGGTGAATGAGTCATAGGTAGAGGGACTGGATTTGTTCCTTTTGGCAATGTCTTTGGCTTTTCCCCATTGGGTGAGGAAATAAATGGCCTTAGAGTACCATTTGCTAATTTTGGTGGGGATGATGTCTATGGACATGATGTGACACATGAGGTGGACAGGGAGGGCAGTGGAAAAATATCCAATGAGAACATTTTCATCCACAATCTTGCTGATCTGGACCTTGTTGTGGAACTTTGAAATGAACAAAGTTAGTTCTGGGATACCAGCATTGCTGGTCATCCATTGAGTGGAGAGCCAGGTGATGGCTAATGCTTGGGTGTCATGGTGTTTGAAGGTGGTTTTAAAGAAAGAGATGAAGTCAGAAAACTTGCCAAAACTAGTGGGGTTTCCATTGCCATCAGGGATGAGGGCAGCCTTACAAAAAGAAAAGGCCCAAATAAAAACTGCTCCGGATTTCATGTAGGAGAGGGCAAAGGCAATTTTCTTTGACTCAGTGTTGTAGACTTTGTTGTTGCCAAGGAGATAGGTTTGGACAGAGTCCAACCAGATGATTGTCTTAGTGTAGTTGCCATTGAAAACATTAGGGGAGCCAATGTAAAGTTCAACTGGTTTTGAAAGAGTGGTCATAATGGGAGGGGGTGTGAAAGATGGAAGGGGTTGAGTGGGGGTGAAGGTATGGACTAGAGGGGGAGGGGCAGGGGCAGGGTGAGGTGCTTGGAAGGGAGATAGAGGGGGGTGAGAGGCAGTTGGGATGGGGGAGGGTGGTGTGGGATTTCTGGGAATGTGGAGTGCCAAAGAGAGTTGGTGGGCAAGGTCAATGTCCTTCTGTTGCTCAGCAGCAGTGGGGGGAGTGGTATCTGGATTGCACAGAGCTTGTTCTCTGTGGGAGGGGGTCCTGGGAGGAATGGTGGAGGATCTGTAACAATGACAGTCCTAAAATATAGAGCTTAGACCTTTTGTTACACTTGGTCTGGGTAGGAACAAGCATAGGCTCAAAGAACTAGAACAAAGGGTCAAGGGTTTGAGGTAAGGACAAGGGACTTGCCACACAGAAGCAAGGGTCCTGCCTGCTAGGATGTATAGCAAGTGGTTTGAAGGTATGTAAGTTTGCCTACCAAAGAGGTAGCAGTGAGTTACAGTGAGGAGAGTAATGGGGACAAGGTAGAATTGAGCAGGACTAAGCTAGAGTACAAGGGATGAAGTATCTAGGCTTATATACTGTGCAATGAAAAGTCATAGAAGGTTATGGAATAACTATGACTAAATGAAGAAAGTTTGAAAAGAAGAAGAAGCAAAGATAGCAAAGATAATGGTGTGTGACAAACACATTGTATGTTCTGGAGCACTCTAATGAAAGAGAAACATCAGGTTAAGCTGACGATCACAGGTGTGAACAACAAAGGAAAAAGAATAGAGGTGAATCATAACAGTGGAAGATCATTTGGGACCATGTGGAAGAGGAGTTGCCACAGAAGATGTGGAGATGAGTCTTGACTTCTTGGTTGACACATTCTATTTCTCCATCAGATTGGGGGTGATAGGTGGTGGAGAGGAAGAGGTTGTATCCAAGGAGTTGTCCTAGTTCTTTGACAAAGGCAAAGGCAAACTGTGGACCACAATCTGAGATGATCTTGTTGCTGAACCTGGTGTAAACCTTGTGGAAAAAGAGGGAGGCAATTCCTTTGGCAGAGACAGATTTCTTTGTAGGACAAAGAATCACCCCCTTAGTAAGCCCATGGTTTACCATAACCAAAAAACTGTCAAAGCCATCAGAGGGAGGAAAATTCATGATAAGTTGCAAGAAACCTGTTGGAATGGACAGGAGCAGGAGGAGGTGATAGGGAACAAAGAAGGGATAGTAGGATGGGTATTGGCTTTTGCTGACTGGCAGAAGGTGCATCCTTCAACATACTTGCTGAATGAACTGGGCCAAGCCAGGCCACCAAAATTCAGAGGTGACAAGTTGGTGAGTTTTAAAATAACCAGGGTGACCAACCACAAAATAATTGTGGTGCTGTTCAACAATAGATTTACAGAGATCTGGGGGAACATATGCACAGTCCTGATAAGTAAGGATGCCAGCATCATGTTTCCAGTCAGAGAGTTGAGAGCAGGAGCAAGTAGGAACATCACTGGTGGTTGCTCTGAGTGCATCAAGCACAAGGGGGTCTGAAGCAGAAGAGGAAACCAGCTTCTCCTGGAGGGTCACATCAATAACATTAATAAAGAGGGAGTCAGGGAGAAGAGCGACATTGTTGTTGGTGGTGGTGCTGGTGGGGAGGAGGTCAGGGTGACAAGACAGGGCATTTGGAGCCACAACAGAAGTCCCTGGGACATAGGTGAGATGGAGGTTGAAGTTGGAGATGTCAAGTAACCATTGAGCCTGTCAACAGTTGAGTTTCTGGGATTGGTGGAAATAAGTTAGGCTCTTATGATTTGTGAAAACCTGGATATGAAAAAGGGATTCATGGAGGTAATGTCACCAGGCCTTGAGACTGCAAATGACAGTGAGGAGTTCTCTGTCATAAATATCATAGTTGCATTCTGTGGGGGAGAAGGATTGAGACAGGTAGGAGCAAGGGTGCCAATCCTCATTGGTATCAGTTTGGAGAAGGATACCACCAGAGGCATATTTGGAGACATCACTAGCAATGGCAAAGGGGTGAGTAGGGTCAGGGAGGTGGAGGATTGGCTGGGAGAGGAAGAGCTTTTTTAACTCATCAAAGGAGTCTTGGCAAGAGAGGGACCAGTTTCATGGCTGGTTCTTCCTGGTAAGATTGAGAAGGGGGCAAGCAATGTTGGGGTAATTGAGGATGAAATGTTTATAGAAATTGGCAAAGCCAAGGAAGGAGTGAATATCCTTGACTTTGGAAGGTGTAGGCCATTCTTGAATGCCATCAAGCTTGACTGGATCCATGGCAAATTCATCTGGGCAGACAATCATACTCAGATACATATTTGACTTCCAACACAATGAATTTGCATTTCTGGAGCTTTAGATGAAGGTTAACTTCTTTTATGCATTGTAAGACTTGTTTAGTTCATTCCTCATGAGTTTTGGCATCAGGAGAGAAGATGAGAAGGTCATCCATGTAAATAACAAGCCAACCTTCAGCAATCATCTCTCTAAAAGAGTTGTTCATGAATCATTGGAACATATCTGGGGAGTTGCAAAATCCAAAGAACATGATGGTGGGTTTGAAGAGGCCCCTATGGGTGATGAAAATGGCCTTCCATTGATGTCCATCTTTAATATGAACATTGTTATATCCCCATTGAACATCAAACTTGGTGAAAACCTTAGCTCCACTGAGTTTGTTGACAAGGTCAGAGATGAGGGGAAGGAGGTAGGTGTCTTGAATGGTATGTTCATTGACATATCTATAGTCCTGGCAAGGACAAGGGCCCCCTTCTTTCCTTTTGATGAAAAAGAAGGGAGTGGTTTGGGAGGAATTGGAAGAGTGAACCTTGTCAGCTTAGAGATTTTTGTTGAGAAAAGCTTCCATGGCAGCCTTCTCATCAGGAGAGAGGGGGTAGAGTTTGCCAATCTTTGGGATGAAGGATTCATCAAGATAAATCTCATGGTTGTAGGATCAGCTAGGAGGAACATGATCAGTTGCTTCCTTTGAGAAGATGGAAGCAAAATTGGCATATTCTGAAGGAAGGATGGGTTTGGGCTTTGCCTTTTCTGCAGCCATGGCAAGCTTGGTAGCTGTGGTGAGTTTGACAATGGTGACATTTGGAACAAAGTGAAAACCACATCAGATAATCTGTTGGATAACTTGGATATTATTGTTGCAAAAAAGATGTTGCTGTTGGGTCTCCTTCTGCATGTAGTTGAAGAGTTGTCTGTCCCAGATGGTGTTGACATTGACATGGCAAGAGGGTTAGGGTGTAGAGGTTGTAGGAGTTGGAGGGGGTTGGGTATGTTTTTGATATACATAGATGGTCTGATTGATCAGACTCTAAGGGGATGGACAGCTCACAAGAGGTCCAGTTGATGGTGGGGTTGACTTTCTTAAGCCAGGGAAGTTCAAGGATGATGTTTTCTTTTCTGCAGTTGAGAATGTAAAAGGTGACTTGGTGGGCCACCAATCTGATATGAACAAAGAGAAAGGTGGTGAAGCAGATTTGACTATTCTTATTGGTGGATTGGTCAACATTGTTGATGGTGATGGGGGTGGGGAGTTTGATCTTGGGAAGTTTGTGTTTTTGGACAAAATCTCAATTAATGCAAGAAATTTGTGCTCCTGAGTTAATCAGAGCAAAGGTTCCAATGGCTTTCAAGTGTGAGGGTTTGACAATGTGAGCAGGGATTTGCATAGACTGTTTGGTTATCAACAATACAAGTACAAACATACAAGAAAAGGAGGATCATTGCATTGGGATACACCCTCCATCTAAAAATCCTCACCTGGGATGGCAAAGGAAATTTGAGCCATGATTTCTTTGTCATCATCATCCTTAACTTCTCTCAGCTGGGGAATCTCTTCAACCTTCCTAACCTTCTTCTCTTTGGTTTTTTTCAGCCTCAAGCTGTTGGATGGGAAGGTGGGGCATTCACCAGAAAGATGACCATTTTTCAGCATCTGAAACATTGTCCTTCAAAAATGCAGCAGCAACATTCTTTGGGGGTGAGTTCGCCAATTTTGATGGCATTGACATCCATAGCATCTGGGTCTTTGGAGGGGCAAGAGGAGGAGAAAGTAAATGAGCGGTAGGTGGGGGAACTAGTCTTGTTCCTTTTGGCAATGTCCTTGGCCTTTTCCCATTGTGTGAGGAAATGAACAGCTTTTCAATGAGTGCCATTCATTAATTGTGATGGGGATAGTGGCCATGGACATGATGCAATGTATAAGGCAGATAGAGAGAGCTGCAGAAAAGTATCCAATGAGGATGTTCTCATCTATGATCTCACTAATCCAGACCTTATTGTGAAATTCAGAGATAAATGAGGTGAGTTCAGGGATGCTAGCATTGCCAGTCAAACATGGAGTGGAGAGCCAGGTAATAACTAGGGCTTGGGTGTCATGGTGTTTGAAAGTGGTCTTGAAGAACTTGATGAAGTCCTCAAATTTGTCAAAACTGGTAGGTTTGTCACTGGCATCAGGGACAAGTGTGACTTTGTGAAAAGAGAAGGCCCAGGTGAGGGCTGCTCCAGACTTCATCTAGGAGAGGGCAAAGGCAATCTTGTTTGGTTCAGTGTTGTAGACCTTGTCATTGACAAGGAGATAGGTCTAGACAGAGTCTAACCAGATGGTTGCCTTAGTATAATTGTCATTGAAGGTATTAGGGGAGCCAATATGAAGTTCTACTGGTTTTATGAGAGTGGTCATAGTGGGAGGGGGTGTGAAAGGTGAGAGGGGTTGTGTGGGGGCAAAGGTGTAGACAAGGGGGGGGGGGGGGGGGGGGGACGGGGGGGGGGGGGGGGGGGGGGGGGGGGGGGAGGGGGGGGGGGGAGGAGGTGGGGGGGGAGGGGGGGGGGATGGGCAGGAGGGTCGGAGGGGGCTTGGAAGGGGAATAGAGGGGGGTGAGAAGCAGTTGGGGTGGAAGAGGGTGGCATAGGATTTCTGGAGATGTGAAGTGCTGAGGAGGGTTATTGGTAAGCAAGGTTGATGTCCTCTTGTTGCTTGGCAATGGTGGAGAGTGTGGCATCTGGATCCTGGTGAGAGGTTTTGGAGGGGGAGGATGATGAGGACAAAGTTTCTGAGGGGAGTTCTACAGTGATGAGCCTGTGTATACCATGTAGAGCTCATTCTCTATGGGAGGGGGTTCTGGGAGGAATGGTGGAGGATTTATAACAATGATAGTCCTAAAATATAGAGCTGGACCCTTGAACCCTTTGTCCCCAGCTGCAACCCCAAGACCCCTTGGCCTGTTTCTAAGCACATCAGCTCCTATAACCGTTGTGACTATTCCTTTGGCTAGTTCATCTTGGTCTGAAACCTTTGTCCCTGGATCCTTTGACTTGTGCAGGTGATTCTACCAAGTCTTCACTTGTCCCTATCTGGGCCAAGTGTAACAAATATACTGGTCATGTATCTTTCTTTTTTTGAAAATACCTTATTGGTGTGCACAGTGGCACCTCTTGCAACTATTAAGGTACCATCTGGATGCTTGAAGCTTTCATACTCTACCCACTTGAATATTACTGCACCCCCTGTCAGATTGTTTCTGAGCAACTTGTGTGCAGTACCTAGTCAACTTCAGTCTTTCTCATCCAATTGCAACAATGTGTTTTCACCATCCCTCATATCCATTACCACATTGACACTCCACCCTTCTCCACTTTGGGAGCTGGTATTAAAGGATGCCAGCCTCTTAGCCAACATGTGGTGAAAGTTGCTTCAAGAGTTGGATTTACCACTCCTGCAATGTTTCAAGATCTATAGTCAATACACCATCCAGTTGCTTCTTACTTTCCTGCAATGATATTCCTGTATCAAGTCTTTATTAGTTCATTCTTATGGTGAATCCAAACCAATCCAAGCTTTACAGTTGTTCTCAATTGATCTCTTATTGCTGCAAGCCCTAAGAGGGCCATCAGAGTACCTGACAACCCTTGTATAGCATCTCAAATAACCTGACGTGATAATGACTCTTAAAGTTGATTTAATAAGTATTAAGCCTGGTATTCCTCAGGTATCAAGGTGCTAGACTGTACCTGGCACCTCCGTTATTTACATGACAGAGGAATATATTTCTATTGTCTCTCTTCAGCAATAATCCCAGTCTTGTCACTTATTCTACTTAAAAGTGAACATTGTGAGTGTGGAGCCTTCCAGCTCAGGATAATGACAACATTTGATACCCTCACAAATGGAGGCAAGGACATTATGGTGAGAGAACCCTTCACTGACATAATTGTCTCACTTCAACCAACCTATTCTAGAAGTATTGTGCTCCTTGGATGGCATTATTCCTAGATGTGAAAACAGTGATATTGGTGCCAGGATGCTCCAATCCTTCAAGCACAGACATTGTAGATATACAAAATTCTTTCATGAAGGCATTGGATACATTGGATGATCTTGAAATTAAAATATCAATATCCTAGTAGCTCTTATGTACTATATGATAGTTTCTATAACAATGATTGTATTTATATATAGTCAACTATTTTATTAGCTTTAGTCAGAGCTAGACTCCATGCAAATCATCTCCCTATGGGTACTGGTAGAAATAAATAATATATGATATAAATCAATCCCTTTCCATCCTTGAATTTACTATATCACCCAACTTTATATCATAATGATAGCCAGCAGTTATTGATATCCAACCTGTGTAATGGTGTTGACAAATATGTTATTCCCAGTCTGCATCACTCACAAAGCTATCAGCACTCCATCATGCTTAATGTTCCCTTTTAGCTTTTGGTGACTTGTGAGGTGGGAATAGTTATTGTTGGAGGAGAAAATGGCTTTGTATGTCTTTTTGACTATTATACAGGTGTTTTTTGCAAAAAGATTGACCATGGGAATGATAAGTCACAGTGTTCTTTACATTCACCTGTCTTTCTAATTGTGGATTCCATCAAGATGGAGATATCATTTCTGTAGTGATGATACAATCTCAGCTTCCTGTGGCCAATTTTGTGAACTGACAAGGCTGTAGTTGTTTGAAAGCCCAAGGGGGTGCACAATTGTAATGGGTAATTGTGTTGATGGCCATTGCAACTTCAAGGTCTGGCATCAGGGGTATCAGGTATCTTTAGTATAATTGTTTGTCTGCTAATGCTCAATGTTTGTTTAGATTGAAATTCCACCCCCAATCACTGGAGGAGCTTGAACAGTGAGTTCTTCATCCATGAAACAACTTATATTCTTTGCAATAGTCTATATATTTGTGAACATCTTCATGGCATATATCCTATCATCCTTCCCTATTGAGATTGCACAAGCTACATACCACTACATACTCCTCATCCATCCCCAGTCCTACCATTCCTGGAGAATGAGCTTGTGGCTGTATCCTATACTTTACTGTACACATAAATACACATACAAAACCTGTAACCTTTTGAGCATCATGTCAAATATAAAAACTCAGATCTAATCCACTTACAATCAGATTGTTCTAAGTGAGTGGCTGTTACACTTGGCCCAGGTAGAAACAAGCATAGGCTCAAAGAACTAAAGTGTAGGGTCAAGGGTTTGAAGTAAAGACAAAGGACTTGCCACTTAGGACCAAGGGTTCAGCCTACTAGGATCTATAGTAGGTGGTTTGAAGTAAATCTGCCTACTGAAGAGGTAGCAGCGAGTTACGACGAGAGGAGTGAAGGGAACAGGGTAAAATTGAGCAGGACTAAGCTGGGGTACAAGAGATGAAATACCTAGGCTTATATACTGTGCAATGGAAAGTCATAGAAGGTTATGAACAACTATGACAAAGCGAAGAAAGTTTGAAAAGAAAAGGAAGTAAAGATAACAGAGATAAGGGTGTGCAACGAACATGTTGTGGATTCTAGAGCACTCTATCGAAGTAGAAGCATCAGGTTAAGCCAATGATGACAAGCACAAATGGCAAAAGAAAAGAATAGGAGTAAATTGTAACATTACCCCCTGAGTACATTCAAAACCACAGTGAGAAACAAGGAATTAAAGGAAAACAAACTAGAGGTCCATACAGTGGTCACCACCTGGGAAGCCTGTCATGTTGGTATAAGCAGAGGCATCATAGTTGGGGTAGCCCCATTCTTTATTGACATTGAGAGATCCTTTAGCAGGCATGCCAGAGAGATGATGAAGTTTGGTGTTGGAACAAGGAAGATGTTGGCAATGATGACGACTGGAGGAAGGGGGAATGGGAAGGGGGGTATGAGGGATTGGAGGAGAGGAGAGATGTTGTGCAAGGGGGTGAGTGGAAGTGGAGGAAGAGGCACAAGATCTTCATGAACCACAGGAAGAATGAGAGGAAGACGAGGAGAAGGAGGGAACAAGAGGAGCTGGAGATCCTCAACAAAGGAGGGGGCATTGGTATGCAGAGTGATCAGGGGCATGTCGGTTACAATGAGGGCAATGGTAGTAGATGCAGTTAGCCTTGATGTGGAGAGGTGATGACAATGAAAACAAGCCCTGTTATAAAGAGGATGGGACTCTGGTAAGGGACAATTCCTTTCTCCATTCCATGCTACATTGGTTCTCTTGATGGAGACTAACTCCTCAGGAGTTAGGGGTTCACTAGAGGCCTCGGGAGATCATTTGTTAGCATTAGATCTTGTGTTAAGATATTCCATGTAGCATTGAATGTCTGATGTCAACATGTCCATCTCCAGCTAATGCATGGCAGAAATAACAAGGTCCTGGAGGGTATGATGGGTTTCAAGGATGTGGCAAGAGTGGTGCATACAGGTGGTGTTGTTGGCAATGAGGTCTGCATGGGAACAAAGATGAAAGAGTTCATAATAGATACAAATGAGGGAATGAAGGGGGGACAAGGGTTCTAGATGGTTTTGAAAAGAAATATGGAGGTTAGGATTATTGAGAAACATAAACATACATTCCTGTTGAATCAAAGAGAAAGGATCACAATGTATATGGGAAGCAAAGGGAGGGGGATTGACGACAGGTTTGGTGGTAATAGGAGAAGGGGGCCATGGGCCATCCTAAGTGTGGTCCAAAGTTTCGAGATGAGGAAGCTCAGGAGGTGGGTTCCAGCCTGCATCAGCTTCAATAGAGGAGGAGTGACTAGGGGAAATGTTGGCCATTGCAACGTGATGATAGTGGGGAAGAGGATGAAGGGAAGACAGAAGGGTGAAGGGTTTTATACTCTGAAAGGATTTCCTTGGTATGTTTGAACTCTGTTTCGGGAAGCCAAGAGTCTTTCTCAGCAGAATATCCTTTTCATCAAACCAAGAAGCAGCAGTTATTCAGAGTTCCCTTGTGTTGGATCACCTTTTCCATCTTGTACTCTTCTTCTCCATTGATGAGGTCAGGTGGGGGAGAAGGGAAGTTCAGGCTGTGTATGTCATTTTCAGGATAGGTGATAAGAGAGAGGTATGGAATGTGTTGTGAATTTTCCAGGTACAGGGAAGGTGGAGTTTATAAATGAGTGGAGATAGCACCTGGACAATGGTAAAGGGGTCTTCTTGCTTGGGAGTGAACTTCAGGTGGGAGATAAGGCATTTCAGGTTGCAGGCTTCTAGCCAAACCTTGTCACCTTTATGGAAGGGGGCAAATTTACTGTGAGAGCAAGCTTTCATGATTTGTCTAGTGAGTTCATGGGCAGCCAGAGCTTCGTCTCAAGCAGCAGAGAGGGTTTTCAGTCATTCTTCAACTGTAGGGAGGTTGGACTCAACAATGACAGTGGGAAGGGGGTAAGGTTTGAAACCATAAGTGAGGAAGAAGGGAGACTTGCTGGTGATGGAGTGAGGGCAGTGGTTGTGGGCGAATTCAGCATGGGAAATCATTTGGGACCATATGGAAGGGGAGTTGCTGCAGAAGATGTGGAGATAAGTCTCAACTTCTTGGTTGACATGTTCTGTTTCTCTGTCAGATTGGGGGTGGTAAGCAGTGGAGAGGGAGAGATCATATCCAATGAGTGGTCCAAGTTCTTTGGCAAAGGCAGAGGTGAATTGAGGACCATGATCCAAGATGATCTTGTCATATAGGCCAAACCAAGTATAAACCTTGTGGAAAAAGAGGGAGGCAATCCCTTCAGTGGAGACAGATTTCTTCATAGGGCAGAGAATCACCCCCTTAGTAAGCCTATGGTCTACCACGACCAAAAGACTGTCAAAATCATCAGAGAGGGGAAGATTGGTGATCAAGTCGCAAGATACCTGCTGGAAAGGATGAGAGCAGGATGAAGAGATGGGGCAAAGGGGAGGAACAGTGAGGTGAGTGTTTGCCTTGGCTGACTGGCAGGAGGCACAACCCTCAACATATTTCTGAACAAATTGGGCTAGACTGGGCCACCAGAATTCAAAGGCAATGAGTTGACAAGTTTTTAAGTACCCAGGGTGACCAGCTGCGAAATAATCATGGTGTTGCTGAACAACAAATTTCTGAAGGTCCAGAGGAACATAGGCACAGCCTTGGTAGGTGAGGACACCAGCATTGTATTGCCAGTCAGAGAGTTGGAAGCGAAAACATGCAGGAATGTCACCAGTGGTGGCATGGAGTGTATCAAGCACAAGAGGATCAGAGGCAGAGGAGGAGGCTAGCTTCTCCTGGAGAGCGATGTCGATAATGTTGACAAAGAGAGAGTCAGGTAGGAGGGTGACATTGTCATTATCATTGTTGGTGGCAGGGAGGAGATCAGGGCAATGAGAGAGGGCATTGGGGGTGGCAAGGAAGGCTTCTGGGACATGGGTGAGATGAAGGTTGAAGTCCAAGATGTCCAGTAACCATTGAGCTTGTTGATGATTAAGCTTTTGAGGTTGACAGAAGTAAGTCTGGTTTTTGTGATCAGTGAAAACCTGAACTTGAATAGGAGATCCCTGGAGGTAATGTTGCCACACTTTGAGACCACAGATGACAGCAAGGAGTTCATGGTCATAGATATTGTAGTTTCATTCTGTGGAAGAGAAAGATTGTGACAGGTAGGAGCAGGGATGCCAGTTGCCATTGGCATCCATTTGGAGAAGAACACCTCCTGAAGCATACTTGGAAGTGTCAGTTGCGATGGTGAAGGGTCAGGCAGGATCAGGGAGGTGGAGGATAGGTTGGGAGAGGAAAAGCTTCTTTAGCTCCTCAAAGGAGTCTTGGCAAGAAGGGGACCAGTTCCAGGGTTGGTTCTTCTTGGTGAGGTTGAGGAGGGGGTGGGCAATGTTGGAGTAGTTGGGGATGAAACATTGGTAGAAGTTGGTGAAGCCAAGGAAGGAGTGGACATCCTTGACTTTGGAAGGGGTAGGCCATTCTCAGATTCCATCAAGTTTGACCAGGTCCATGGCAAGCTCATCTGGATGAACTATCATGCCCAGGTATTCAACTTCAGAGGCAGCAAATTTGCATTTCTCAAGCTTAAGGTGGAGATCAAGTTCCTGCATACACTGTAGGACACATTTGGTGCATTTTTCATGAGTTTTGGCATCAGGGGAGAAGATGAGGAGGTTGTCCATATAAATGAGGAGCCACCCTTTGGCAATCATATCCCTGAAAGAGTTATTCATGAAGCATTGGAACGTGGTGGGGGAATTGCAAAGTTCAAAGAACATGATGATAGGTTCAAAGAGACCTTTGTGGGTGATGAAGGCTGCTTTCCATTGATGTCCATCTTTGATAGGAATGTTGTTATAACCCCATCGAACAATGAATTTAGTGAAGACTTTAGCCCCTTTGAGTTTATTGATGAGGTCAGAGATGAGGGGAAGGGGGTAAGTGTCTCAAACAGTATGTTCATTGACCTATCAGTAATCCTGGCAGGGGCAGAGACCTCCATCTTTCTTTTTGACAAAGAAGGAGGTAGCCTGGGGAGAGTTTGAAGGGCGGATTTTTCCAGCTGCAAGGTTTTCATCAAGGAAGACTTTGGTAGCAGCCTTTTCGTTGGAGAAGAGGGGGTAGAGTCTGCCAATCTTAGGGAAGAAGGAGTTGTTGAGGTTGATCTCATGGTCATAAGGTTGGCTGGGGGGTACATGGTTGGTTGCTTCCTTCAAGAAGATGGAAGCAAAGTCAGCATATTCTTGTGGAAGGACAGGCTTAGGTTTTACCTTCTTGGCAGCCATAGCGAGCTTGGTGGCAGTGGTGAGTTTGGTAATGGTGGCATTTGGGACAAAGCGGGAGCCACATTGAATGATCTGTTGGATGACTCAGACATCATGGTTGCAAAGGAGATGTTGTTGCTGAGTCTCCTTCTGCATATAGTCAAAGAGTTGTCCATCCCAAATAGTGTCGACATTGATGTGTAATGGTGGGTGAGGTGTAGGAGTAGTAGAGGCAGAAGGGGAGGGTTGGGTGTGTTTTTGATAGAGGTGATCTGATTGGTCAGATTCTAGAGGGATGGACAGCTGGTGGGTGGTCCAATTGATGATGGGGTTGACTTTCTTTTGCCAAGGGAGTTCCAGGATAACATTTTCTTTTCCACATTTGAGGATGTAGAAGATGACTTGGTGAGCCACTGATCTGATGCAGACAAAGAGGAAGGTGGTAAGTGGATTTGACCATTCTTATTGGTGGATTGGTTGATGTTGTTGACAGTGATGGGGGCAGCAAGTTCAGTTTTCAGGAGTTTGTGTTTTCAAACAAAGTCCCAGTCAATGCAAGAGATTTGTGCTCCTGAGTCAATCAGAGCACAAGTACCAACAGCTTTCAAGTGTGAGGGTTCAATGATGTGAACAGGAATTTGCATAGACTGTTTGGTTATTGACAATACAAGTACAGACACACAAGAAACAGAGGGTCATTACATTGGGGTATGCCCTCCATCTAAAAATCCTTGTCTGGGATGACGAAGGAAATCTGAGCTACAGTTTCTTCATTGTCATCATCCTCAACTTCTCTTAGCTAGGGAACTTCTTTGACCTTCCTGACCTTCTTCTCTGAAGTCTTCTTCAGCTTGGAGTTGTTTGAGGGAAAGGTGGGGCATTCGCTGGAAAGATGACCAGTCTTTCAGTATCTGAAGCATCATCCTTCAGCAATGCATTGGCAACATTCTTCGGGGGTGAGTTTGCCAATTTTGATGGCATGGACATCCATAGCATCAGGGTCCTTTGAGGGGTGAGAGGAAGAGGTGAATGAGTGGTAGGTGGAGGAACCAGATTTGTTCCACTTGGTGATATCTTCAGCTTTTCCCTATTGGGTGAGGAAGTGAACAGCCTTAGAGTACCATTTGCTGATTTTGGTGGGGATGGTGTCCATGGACATGATACGACACATGAGGCAGACAGGGAGGGCTGGGAGAAATACCCAATAGGAATGTTTTCATCCATGATCTCACTGATCTGGACTTTGTTGTGAAACTCCAAAATAAATGAAGTAAGTTCAGGGATGCCAGTATTGCTGGATATTTGTTGGGTGGAGAGCCAAGTAATGGCCAAGGCTCAGGTATCATGGTGTTTGAAAGTGGCTCTAAAGGAGGAGAGGAAGTTGGAGAATTTTCCAAAACCTACAAGAGTCCCTTGAGCATTGGGAGTGAGGGTAGTTTTGTGGAAAGAGGAAGCCCAAGTGAGGGCTGCTCTGGACTTCATATATGACAGGGCAAAGGCAATTTTCTTTGCCTCAATGTTGTATACTTCCTCATTGATGAGGAGATAGGTCTGGACAGAGTCCAACCAGATGGTTGCCTTGGTGTAGTTGCCATTGAAGGTGTCAGAGGAGCCAATATGAAGTTCAACTGGTTTCAAAAGAGTGGTCATAGCAGGGGGAGGTGCAAAAGGTGGAAGAGGTTGGGTAGAGGCAAAAGTGTGGACAAGAGGAGGAGGGGCAGGGGCAGGGTGAGGTGCTTGAAAGGGAAATAGAGGGGGGTGAGAAGCGGTTGGGGTGGGGGAGGGTGGCATGGGATTTCTGGGGATGTGAAGTGCTGAGGAGAGTTGGTGGGCAAGGTCAATGTCTTCCTGTTGCTCAGCAGCAGTGGGAAGGGTGGTGTTGGGGTCTAGGTGGGATTGTTCTGAGGGGGAGGATAACAATGATGAGGTTTCTGAGGAGACTCCTATTGTGGTGAGCCTGTGTGTACCACGCAGAGCTTGTTCTCTGTGGGAGGGGGTCCTGGGAGGAATGGTGGAGGATCTATAATGATGATAGTCCTTGTTACGCGGAGTGTATCTCGAGTTGACCAAGACTATGTTGAAAGACTTACCAACGAGCAGGACACTCACGAAGAGGTACAACTCAGCTCAAAGGGACGAAGGACCACGCCGAAGAGGTGGACTAAAGACTGAGGGACTGAGGGACTAAGAGGCTGAGGGACTGAGGGTGACTCAAGAGTACGCTAGATTGCACAGATCGAGAATAGAGTACATCGTTGTAGACGAATGGACTATATACTCAGCGACACATAAGCGTAGAATGTCATAGAAGATGAGAGAACAAAGGACGTGTCAGCATCAAGTAAGTGGAAATGAGTAAAGGTGAAAGATGTGCAGCATCGGAAGGAAAAGATAAGCCAACCATAAAGGCGTGCATGAGGCACTCTATCGAAGTAAGAAGGCGAGTGAAGAAAGTGGAGAATACGTGCATAATAAGGACAACCGTAACATTACCCCCCTACTAAGCCTTGAAGTCCCAGACCTCAAGATCAAACTGAGTCCGTCAGAGGAGGAGGAGGAAATGATGCCGCCATCGCCTGGGAAGGAGTAGAGTTTTCAAATGGACAATCGGAAAAGATATGCCCGGCCTCATCGCAGCAGGAACAGGTGCGAGTAGGGCAGAAAGGATCAGAATGACCCCAACGAGAGCAGGCTGTGCACTGGGTGGTAAAGCAGAGATGGGTAGGATGTCCTGGGGCGTAGACAAGACAGGAAGAAGAGCGATATTCGGAACAATTTTCTCGGTAATGTCCGGAGCGGTGGCAGTGGTAGCAAAGGGTAGAGGCGGTTGCCGCAGGGCAGGTGATAGGAGAGGTAAGGGTTTGAACCGCGGAGGAGAGAATACATCTACTGGTGGAGCTGCGGAAGAATTGGATGTGGTCTCGGTTGAGGGCAAGGACATGTTGATCGACGATGAAGCCATCAGAGCAGAGAGAGGGGTCGTTGACACGATGATGGGGAATAAGTTGGACAGAAGAGAGGTGAGCGGCGAGGGGTAGGGAGGAGGAGGCACTGGGAGGGGCAATCAGCAGAGGAGGGGGAGAGGAAGAAGTCGACAGGAAGGTAGAAGAGGTAACGGTGGGGATGGAGGTAATAGAATTGACGTATCTGTCCTGTGCATCTCGAGGGAGAGAAAGATAAATGTGACGGAAAGTAGGGTAAAGGGTGGTGGGATCAAGTCGTTCAACAAAGACATGGAAACCATGAAGATGAAGGATGGAAAGAATGCGGTCCGGGAGACGACCAATTAAAAGACAAAGAAGAAGTCCAAAAGCTGCAGGAAGATCAGAAGGAGCAGCTTGGAAGTGGTATGATTGTATTTTAGAAACGTCAAGAAAAAGGCGTACAAGTTCCTGGGAGATCTCGTCTTCCTCATAAAGAGGATCAGTCTTGAGGGCGTGGACGAGGGTAGGATCGGCGAGGATGGCAGCATAGAGGGTGTAAACCGTGGAGGTGGGTAAGAACATAGGTTGCACATGTCTGGAGCGTAGTGGAGAGGAGATGGAGAGCGGAGAAGAAGAGGGGGATGAAGAGTAGGTGGACATTGCGAAGAAAGCGAAGAATTGGAAGTATAACGAGGTTTATGAAGAAGGAGAAATAGAAAACAATGAGGATCATACAAAGAGGGAGGTTTTTGTTCTTTTAGTAATTTTTTATGTGGACAGGGCAATCGTCAAAGCGACAAAAGTATTCGTGTTCAAGAAAGTGAGAGGAGGACAAAGTGGGATGTTGAAGAAGAAACCAATGTCGGGCACAGGCGCAAGGGGAGAATAGTTGGGTGTAAGCAATTTCAATGGGGATTGGGTCCATGCTATCGTAGGGAGTGAGTTCGTTTATAATTGGAAAGAATGTCCTTGGCATGACGGAGATTATGTTCTGGTTCCCACATATTTTCTGCTGCGGAATATCCCTTCCATGCGGTCAGGTACTGATAGCGGCCATGGGATCCCTTGTGTGCGAGAATGCCGTCAACTTTGTATTCCTCTTCTCCGTCGATAACGTCAGGAGGTGGTGTGGGAAATGAAGGACCATGTGCTTCAGTAGAGCGGAAGGGGAAAAGGAGGGTGGCATGGAAGACATCATGAATTTTCCATGTGGGGGGTAGGCGAAGGCAATATGTTAGAGGAGATAGTACCTGAGAAATCTCAAAAGGGCCCAGCTGTTTGGGTGCGAGTTTTCTAGAAGGGTAGGGGATGCGAAGGTTGGTGGTTTCTAACCATACCTTATCGCCGACCTTCCAAGGGGAAAATTTCCGAGTGCAATGTTGAGCCATGAGGCGTCATGCTGACTCGTGTGCTGCTAAGGCTTCTTTTCGTGATTCTTCTAGGGCGGCGAGGCGGGAGGAGAGGGCTGGGATGAAAGTTTTTCCGAGAGGAGGGTAAGCGCGAGGGTCATAACCCATCATGAGGGAGAATGGGGATGTCTTCGTGGAAGAGTGGGAGGAAGAATTGTGGTGGAATTCAGCAGAAGAGATGAATGAGGACCAGGAGTGGGGTTGATTTCCACAAAATAGGCAAAGATATGTTTCGATTTCCTGATTAGTGCATTCAGTCTGACCGTCAGTCTGAGGGTGATATGCAGTGGATAATCGAACATTGTAGTGAAGTAGACGGGCTAACTCCCTGGCAAAGGCAGATGCGAATTGAGGACCATGATCAGAGATGATGGAGTCGTGTAGGCCGAAATGCTTGAAGACGTTGTTGTAGAATAGGAGGGCTATTCCTGCAGCGTCAATGGTTTTCAAGCAAGGCATCGGAATTACCCCCTTCGAAAGGCCATGGTCGACCACGACCAATAGAGAATCAAAGCCGGAGGAGAGAGGGAGGTCCGTGATGAGGTCCATGGAGAGTTGGCGGAAAGGGAGAGAGGTGGAAGAGGGGATGGGGGAGAGGGGGGGTGTGGTGGGGTGAGTGTTGACCTTGGATTGTTGGCAAAGGGCGCATCCAGCAACGAAGTTGCGCACAAAAGTGGAAAGCCCCGGCCACCAGAAGTCACGCTCGAGAAGAGCCTTAGTGCGGAAGAAACCCATATGACCGGTGGTAGGGGATGTGTGGAAGGAGTGAAGTAGAGCCGAGTGGGATGCAGGGGGTACGTAGAGTCGGTTTCGAAAGTATAAGTGGCCGTTGTCGAACGACCAATCGGCGAGGGAAGAGTGGGGGAAGAGAGGGGAGTCGTTCTGCAAAGAGTGGAGAGCCCGAATGACAAGGGGGTTGGAGGAGGAGGAGCAGCGGATGTTGTCAGCAAGGGCCAGATTGAGGGCAGAGATGACGACCAGATCAGGGAGGATGGAAGCGATGTTGTCGAGGGAGGTGTCGACATCGACATTACGGGATAGGGCATCCGCAGGGGCCATGCAAGAACCTGGAGTGACCTGCCAGACGATGTCAAAGTCCTGGAGAAGGAGCGACCAACGAGCTTGTCGACGAGAGAGTTTGCGGAGGTCTTTCAGATAAGAGAGGTTTTTGTGGTCAGTGATGATGGTGACGGGATGGGAGGTGCCCCGGAGGTAATGTCGCCACTCCTGAAGGGCGAGGATGACGGCAAGAAGCTCGCGATTGTAAATGTCATAGTTTCGTTCAGCAGGGGTGAATGTCTGGGAGAAGTAGGTGCACAGGTGTGAATCACCATTGGTGTCGTCTTGGAGAAGAACAGCCCCCGCAGCCAAGAGAGAGGCGTCTGACATGATGGTAAAAGGTCGGGAGATGTCAGGAAAAGCAAGGACTGGGGAGGAAGAGAAGTGAGTTTTCAACGAATCAAAGGCACGTTGCTGGAGGGGAGTCCAGAGCCAAGGTTGATCTTTGCGGGTGAGGAGGGTGAGAGGGGCAACCAAGTTAGAGAAGCCAGGGATGAATTTGCGATAAAAGTTTGCAAAGCCTAGGAAGGAACGAATACCTTTGACCGAAGTAGGAGGTTTCCAGTCGGCAATAGCAGAGAGTTTGGCTGGGTCCATGTGTATACGTCCTTGGCCGATGATTAGGCCCAGGTATTCCATCTGTGGGGCGTCAAAGATGCACTTAGATATTTTTAGTGATAAATTATTTTCATGAAGACGTTGGAGGACCCGTTTGGTATGGGTGTGGTGGAGTTCGCGGTCGTTGTTGGTGTGGATGCCTATGTCGTCCATGTAGATTTTTAACCAACGTTCAGCAATCATGTCTGCGAAGATGTGGTTCATGAAAGCTTGGAAAGTGGAAGGGGCATTGTTGAATCCGAAGAACATGACTGTTGGTTCGAAAAGTCCCAAAGGGGTGATGAATGCTGCTTTCCATTGATCTTCTTCACGTAGATGGATGTTGTTGTATTCCCAACGGACATCGAATTTGGTGAAGAGGGTGGAGTCCTTCATATCATCTATAAGTTCTGAGATGAGGGGTAGAGGGTAGGTGTTCCGGATGGTGTGAGAGTTGAGATATCAGTAATCTTGGCAGGGACGAAGGGTTCCATCCTTTTTGGGCACGAAGAAGAATGGGGATGCCTGAGGGGATTTCGAAGGGACGATGCGACCAGTTTTCAGATTGTCATCAATGAATGTTCTGCAAGCCTCCTTTTCAGCAGGGTTGAGGGGATAAATCTTAGCGACTTTTGGAATGAAGGATGGCTTGAGATCGATGGAGTGATCGAAAGGGCAATGAGGGGGTAAGGTACTGAACATTTTTTCAGAAAACACGTCCGCATAGTCGGTACACCAGGAGGGAATGTGAACATCTTTCGGTAGGTTCTGTTGTGCCAGTTGGGTCGATAACATGATTTTTCCGAGGTGTTGGGGATAGGTCTCATCAACATCCTTCCAGGGCGGATGCTCACTAAGAGGTACCACAGCATCCTGGAGAGTGAGAGTGTTGGCGGACCAATCAATGACAGGATTGCGTTTCTTCAACCAAGTCATTCCTAGGATAATACAAGAAGAACCTAAAGATGTAACTAGGAAGGTGATGTTATCGGAGAGGTTGGGGAAAATGACGTTTGCAGTAATAGAAAAGCGGATGGTTCCTTGGTGATTGGGGGTTCCATCCATGTTGTAGGCGGTGAGGGGTTGAGGAAGTTTTCGAATGGCTTTTCGGAGTTTGGGTACAAGAGAGACATCAATGAAGTTGTTGGTGGCTCCACAGTCTACAAGAGTGGTGGTGGTAATGGTTTGTGACTCAGCATGTAGGTGAACGGGAAGGCGCAGGGTTCGTTCATTGGAGAGGCCTACTATTACAGTGTCGATATGTAGGGAAGGAGACGTTACTGCTTCTTCCCTTACTGAAAACCTGAAGGGGAATTGTCCTTAGCTTCCTTGAAGCAGAGTTTGAGTGTTTGTAAAATTTCTCCTTCATCCTTTCTGGTGGTTTTAAGTTTTGAAACATAGGTGTCAAGGGCTGAGGATTGTTTCGGGGGAGGAGCAGGAGAAGTAGTAGTGGGGGTGGTGTCAGTGGTTTGGATATGTTGCTGGGAGGAACGAGAGGGTTTTGAAGTAAAGGTCCTGCACTGCGTGGCGTTATGTCCTTTTTATCAGCAATGGAGACAAAGTCCTTCTCTAAAGCAACGAGCACGTTCTGCTGGGGTGAGTTTCGAGACGCGAATAGCATCGACGTCCATAGCGTTGGGATCTGTGGTGGGGGTGCGGGAAAATGAGGAGGGGGTGCGATGGCCTCGTCGAAGGGCTGTGATGCAGGCTTTCTGGGCGTGGAAGGTTTTGGCCTTTTCGATCCATTCCTTAATGGTAGTGGGGATGGTAGTCATGGAGAGAATCATGATGGAGAGTTGTTGGTCAAGTCCGAGGGAGAATTGATCTATGAGAGTGGTGTCGTCGGTGATGGCAGCTCTAGCTGCGAGGTTTTGGAAGTCGGTGATATATTTCTGGAAACCATCGTCGGTTTCTCCATTAGGTACTCGGGTGGATTTCTGTACGAGCTTGGATAGCTCGAGGCAGGCTGTGGCTTGGGTGTCGAAAGGGTAGAAGGTGGACTCGAAGTTGGTGGAGAACTTGTCAAAGGTTTTATCAGGGAAGTTCGGGTCTGCCATGCGATCATACCACATTTCTGAGAAGGAAATGCCTCATCCTTTGCTCATCTTATTGAGAGTGGTCATGATTTTGGTTTCGTCGGTGGCATACAAAGTTTTGTTTATCGCGAAGTAGGCCTTCATGGCCTTGATCCATTGGACAGCATCTGAGGGGTCGCCAGAGAAGTCTGCTGGGAGGGCTGCTTTGAGTTCGGTCATAGTATGAGTGGTCTGGGTGTTCAGTGGGGTGTGGACAATGGGAGGGGCCATTTGGGGTAATTGGATCTGTGGAAGGACAGGACTAAGAGTGATGGGGGATCCTAAGGGGGTACTGGGGCGCTGCGGCTGAGGCTGTGTGGCGATGGTAGTATGGAGCGATGGAAACGCTGGGGTTCGAAGTAGAGGAGCTACTGGGTTGGGGACGTTTTGTCCTGCTAGGCGATGATGTCATCTGAGTTCTGCGGTGGAGAAGATGGGCTCCTCGTCAGAGGAGTCTTCACTTGGGGCTTTGATGCTACGAATGATGAGCAGTGGTGGGTCCTACTCTGTAATAGGAGGGACAGGGGAGATTCTCGATCTTTTGTTACGCGGAGCGTATCTCGAGTTGACCAAGACTATGTTGAAAGACTTACCAACGAGCAGGACACTCAAGAAGAGGTACAACTCAGCTCGAAGGGACGAAGGGACGAAGGACCACGCTGAAGAGGTGGACTAAAGACTGAGGGACTGAGGGACTAAGAGGCTGAGGGACTGAGGGTGACTCAAGAGTACGCTAGATTGCGCAGATCGAGAATAGAGTACATCATTGTAGACGAATGGACTATATACTCAGCGACATGTAAGCATAGAATGTCATAGAAGATGAGAGAACAAAGGACACGTCAGCGTCAAGTAAGCGGAAATGAGTAAAGGTGAAAGATGCGCAGCATCGGAAGGAAAAGATAAGCCAACCATAAAGGCGTGCATGAGGCACTCTATCAGAGTAAGAAGGCGAGTGAAGAAAGTGGAGAATACGTGTGTAATAAGGACAACCGTAACAGTCCTAAAACATATAGCTTAGTCCTTTTGTTATGCTTGGCCCAGGTAGGAACAAGCGTAGGCTCAAAGAACTAAAGCATAGGGTCAAGGGTTTGAAGTAAAGATGAAGGACTTGCCACTTAGGACCAAAGGTTCAGCCTACTAGAACATATAGTAGGTGGTTCAAAGTAAGTCTACCTACCAAAGAGGTAGTAGTGAGTTATGATGAGAGGAGTGAAGGGAACAGGGTAAAATTGAGCAGGACTAAGCTGGGATACAAGAAATGAAGTACCTAGACTTATATACTGTGTAATGGAAAGCCATAGAAGGTTGTGGAACAACTATGACTAAGTGAAGAAAGTTTGAAGAAAAGGAAGTAAAGATAACAGAGATAAGGGTGTGCGACAAACACATTGTGGATTCTAGAGCACTCTATTGAAGTAGAAGCATCAAGTTAAGCCGATAATAACAAGCACAAATGGCAAAAGAAAAGAATAGGGGTATATCATAACAGTGGCATTGCTGCCTGCTAGGGGATTTTCCCACCTTGTAAGTGGTCATCCCAAATAGGCAAATACTACAAAATATGCACAGTGGCTTTCATGTCTTCTTTCCACCCCTACCATTAATACTTCACACATAGTACAATGTTCAGGTTGATCACTGCATTTCAATCACTTGCATTCAACATTGACACATCAAGTTAGCTACTGGCATTGCAATACCAACTGTCATGACTCCCACATTAAACCAACCAACTGGCTTGTATCCAATCCCAAGATTTGACTCATACAAAACTAACTCTGTTGCTAGCCCATGTTTATTGGAAGATCCACAGGTATGATTGTTATTTGACAGTGGGCAGCAGAAAAGATAGGTTTCCTGTAGCTTATTGACACAATAACTAAGACATTAGGTTATCATTATGTTCTTGTGAAGTGGAAAAGAATATATGATCAGTTTGATTTTCCAACCCAGGAGAAAATATTGAATAGGCTGATTGCACTACCCTTGCCATCACAGCCATCAAGGAAGCACTGGCTTCTCATGGCATTCCCAGTCCCTTTGCAGAGCATGCCATAGTTCCTACCAAGAAAGACAAGGGAAAACAGAGGGTGACAAGTCATTTACAACATTCTTGTGCCAAGAGATGAGCCTGCTCAACTGCTGTCAATTGCTTCTTTGACATTGAGGTGGGGCTTGATAATGACAATGAGTCTGAAAAGGAGAAAGAGTCAAATGCATCATTAATTGCTCCTCTCCATTTGAAAACTCATTCCTTCCAGGAGATTTCATTGTTCCAAATGTAGACTACCTGAACACCACCCATCCATACAAGAATATCCCACTGGCATAAGTTTATCCAGCATCTGAGCCTGCTGGTTCCTCATGATATCAACAAACTGTTGATGAAATTGTGAAGCAGTTTATTCCCTCCACACTTGATTGCCTTAGTGATACTGAATTCTACTAACAACATGATGAGTTCAATGGTATTCACACTAACAATGAGGATGACAAAGGAGTGGATGATGAAAACACCAACATGAGGATTTTGGATACAGCTGGAATATGGGAAGCAATTTGAGACTGGATGTTTGGATCAATGAAATACACTACATGAAGATTTTTTGTCAAGGCTGACTTTCCTTAATGATTTAGGCCAAAGAGAGTCCCTTTTCCTTTTTATTCTGCTTGTGGATCACCTCACTTGCATCACTGTTTATCAACATTCAGCTGCAAAACCAGCTGATAACCATCACTCCTTTGCCTCACCCTCCCTGGAACTGTCTAGCTTGGATGTTCCAGAAACCATTGTTGAGTGGGTAGTGAACATTGCATCTCATAAGTGCTCATTAGATACACAAAGATGTGGATTGATTTCTGTGTTAGGTTTCTTGGTCAATTACATTGTCAATTCATGGAGAAGTGCATCAATATGGAGTATAGTGCACAAACTACTTCCTAGTCATATCTCTGTATATGTGTCCTGTTACATTTGGTCTGGGTAGGAACAAGCATAGGCTCAAAGAGCTAAAATGTAGGGTCAAGGGTTCTTCCAAGCTGGACATATGATTGGTGGTCCAAGCGTAAGTTTGCATACTGAAGAGGTAGCAGCAAGTTTTGATGAGGGGAACAAAGGGGAGCAACATCAGCAAAACATTCTTTTTGACTCAAAATCACCCTATGTATGTGTTGTGCAACCAGTTTTATAGCTATAACCTCAAAAATTTATACAGAAGCCAATATATATGAAAAGATTGGACTGTAAAATTTTCAGCCTATGTCATAACTAAAAATGTTGAAATAAGTAACCTCTATTTCTCTAAACAGGTCTGTATTACTAGGTACCTTGCTGTAGTGTCTGTACAGCCCTCTGGACCTCTGCCAATGTGAAGGTCATTTTGCTAATAAAGGTAGATTGAGCAGGACTAAGCTAGAGTACAAGAAACAAAGTACCTAGGTTTATATATTGTGCAATGGAAAGTCATAGAATGTTATGGAACAATTGTGACTAAGCAAAGAAGGCTCAAAAAGAACAGGAAGTAAAGATAAGAAAGATAAAGGCATGTGACAAACACATTGTATGTTCTAGAGCACTCTATTAAAGTAGAAGTATTGGGTTATGCCAATAATAGTAAGCAAGGATGACAAAGAAAAAAAAGAGGGGTGAATCATAACAGTTCATAGTCCTTTGTCTCTCATCTTTCATGTCATTAAGAGGTCTTACAAGCATGCTTTTGGGGAGATAATTGGCTTCTCTTGAAGTATTAGAAATCATTGCTGTGTTTGTATGTACAGATGTCCAAGACATACCAGGCTGCCAACTGGAGAGACAGAAAATGCTGGCCCCAGAGCCACTGTTTGAATCCACCAGGAGCACCACCCCCAACCCTTGGGTCATCAATGACAATGATTATGAACATTTGAAAAATAATGACCTTGGTGAGAACTCCATCCATCCTTGATAACCTACCATTTACACCCATCAATGTTTAGTTCATTAGCTCATGCAGCAATTGGAGAGACAGCAATTGTAAAGCTTTGAACAGTAATGAGCCTAGACCTGGTGAGAGCCTCCCATATACTTCATAGTCACTTTATTTATTCCATTAATACTTGGTTCATGAGTTCATACAACATTCCAATGTCCTCAAGGCACTCAAGAACTTTCATGCAGTTTTCCAAATATCACCCAGCTGGAAAGATATTTACACCAGTCACCTTGCAAAGATGGAGGTATCACTTCATCTCTCAAATGAAAGGAACCATGCTTATCAAGGGAAACATTCCTGAAACATCATTGCAAGTCATCATCCTGTCAAGAAAAATTCATTCTGCATGGTGATCAATAGTATAGCCAGCAGTGAACCAGTCAGATTGGTGCTGACAGTGATGAAAGCCTCTTCCAAAAAGGAACAGATGATTATACAACATCTGGATGGAACTCCAGCAATTGAGGCTTTATTGCCTCATAGTAGAGTTATTGTAGTCAAGGTCCCTGAGTGGTGAATTTAATTGTCTTGTCTGCTCTTCACTAAAAACCTTGAACAAGTGTCAGAGATGATACACCAACACATGATCATATCTGCAACCTACAACAGGCAATGTTATGCAAACAATGACAGCAAGAGGAGAATCACACTGATTGGAATAGCTCATGAGGTGTAAAGATTCTAATATTTATAAGATACTCCTATGATCAGAACTATTCTCAAGGTAGATTTTAAAGAAGTCAGAAACAACCCAATTCCCATCATATCCCAAAAGCTGTGGGTACCTTTCTTTTGCCTGTCAAGAATTAATTACAAACCTTTGAAAAAACCATCTCAAGGACATTGCTCCTATGTTTGCTCCATAGCTTCCAGATACTGAGATATTCTTTCATGAGATGAATAATAAAAGTCTGAAACATATTGAAAAAAACCCAAACATATTGGAGTGGTTGCCTATACTCATCTGAATCTCCTTGTATTTGGCAAGTGGCCAATCAAGTATATATTGGAGATTGTATTCATTGCAATTGATCTGGAAGACCTCCCCTCAAGGCTTGTGAATTAGGGTAACAGCAAGAGCTGATATAACAGTGGTTGACTGCTCTGACTGCACCTGGGACCTTGCAGTTGCTACCTTTTTGCATGGGAAATTTTTGTGTAGCATCAAAGGAACCAAAGTTATAGTACATTTTAGAGGAAAGTTGGAATGATGTGTGAGAGGAGGGGAAATATCATTGGAATGACCAGTGTGACACAGCTTTAGGCATTTTGAATAAATGATAAAGGAAGTATCCTCTTACATACTTATACCACATGACCATGCACATTATCAAAACACCAAATCAACCTATGTATATACAATAAACCTGACATGCACCAAGGAAGTTAGTTGTCATGAGTTTCCTAAATTGTGTAATGACACACCTGCTTGATGGATAGACTCCTGTAATATGTTCAAAGTACCTGACCAACAGATAAAGAATCAATAAGATAACACAATATGCAAACACATACAATAATTGTTTAATTGTTAAAAGGGAGCCTACATTAATGAGCTAGATTTTGGTGAGATCACCAAATAATGATTGTATAATGATACACCTATTTGACCAAACAATTGTATCTATTATGAATCTTAAAATGACTTGTTCCAAGAGATTAATGTTGATGTTGATGTCAGCATTGTTAGGAGGTGTGTCTGTTATTACTATAACAATTATACTATTACTGTTCTACATTACTTTCCACTAGCATAATATTCTAATGAAATGATGTGGAGGAGGGAAAAGGGGAAATGAAGTGAAGTGGCTGCTTATGTAGTGTTTGCCACTCCCTGGGTGACTCTGAACTTTGGAGTCCTAAAAGAGGACATCACATATTTGAAAGTGCCAAACACTATGTATGGCCTGGAATTTCCCACACTTTCTTTTTCTCTTCCTTTTGCTAAGCCACTTCATCTGGTTACTATGCCACTCATATGCTACCTCTATAACTTAGAGTAATGAATATTGTTAGCTATCATATCAGTTAGGAATTCATGAACAAGACAAAAAATATTGAGAGCTCGTGAAAGAAACAAAGAGCACACACATAAGGTTATGCTCACATTGCACACAATTGAGTCCTCTTATGGCAACTGAATGAGTTACTACTATTCTATCCTTGCAAAACTTCCAGTACTGATCTATCCATCAGTGATCTCATTAAATGATGTGGTCTTGACCAGATACTAGCAGGCATGTTACAATATATACAGGTTAGCTTGTTATCTTTATTGTTGTTGTCAACAATTTAAAGGATATCTTTAGTTCTCTCCCACAACCTATAGTACATATCTGATAAGTGTGATTTTTTGTGCAGCTAGCATTTCCACTTATCCTGTTTAGAGGCTTCATAACTTATATTCCTGCTGCCTGAGGCATGCTGATTGCATGACAGTAGGCCAACTCTCTGATTAGAAAAATGCTCAACTTGGATGCCCATTCCTCTGTCCAGAGGCTCATCCCAAAATCAGGATACCCTTTAAAAGGGTCAATGATATTGGGACCAATCAATAGGTTTATTCATGCTGCAATGAATATTCTTCATTCTTTACTGACCAAGCATAGGGCAAAGATCAATT
Source organism: Heimioporus retisporus (assembly GCA_038090495.1). Classification (NCBI taxonomy): domain Eukaryota; kingdom Fungi; phylum Basidiomycota; class Agaricomycetes; order Boletales; family Boletaceae; genus Heimioporus; species Heimioporus retisporus. Next base: position 33,466 of record JBBPMV010000008.1, on the reverse strand, counting down.
TGATGACTCCAGGTATCATTTGCCTTGCAGTCACTTTACATCACTGTCCAAACCATATACTGTTTCCTTGTAGTGGTGAAGTGCAAGAACACCTCAAATTCTGTGTTCTTCTGTATATCAATGCCTAACCTGCCCAAAGCTCTCTTTATGTCAGAATTAACTATAGTAATTTTTCCATTTTGATCAACAATTAACTTCTTTTTGTCCTCCATAACCATATGCAAGAGATATCAGCATCAGGCAACACCTCATCAGCCATGCTGTTATGCTTGGTCTGGGTAGGAATGAGCATAGGCTCAAAGAACTAGAATGTAGGATCAAGAGTGTGAGGTAAGGGCAAAGGACTTGCCACACAAAATCAAGGATTCTTCCTGCTAGGACATATAGCAGGTGGTTTGAAGGTAAGTCTGCCTACTGAAGGGGTAGCAGTGAGTTACTAAGGGGAGTGAAGGGAACAAGGTAGAATTGAGCAGGACTAAGCTAGAGTACAAGGGACAAAGTATTTAGTTTTATATACTGTGCAATGGAAAGTCATGGAAGGTCATGGAACTTCTATGACTAAGTGAGGAATGTTTGAAAAGAAAGGAAGTAAAGTTAGCAAGATAAAGGTGTGTGATGAACACATTGTATGTTATAAAGCACTTTATCTAAGTAGAAACATTAGATAAAGCCAATGATAGTAAACAACAATGACAAGGAAGGAAGAATAGGGGTGAATTGTAACATTACCCCTGGAGTACATTTGAAACCACAGTGAGAAAAGAAGTGAAAGAAAAAGACAAACTACAAGTTCATGCAGCAATCTGCACCAGGGGAACCTGTCATATTGGCATAGGCAGAGGCATTATAGTTAGGATATTCCCATTCTTCATTGACATCCAGAGACCTTTCAGCTGGCATTCCAGACAAGTGATGAAGTTCAGCATTAGAATGAGAGAGGCATTGTTGATGACAATGACCAGAGGGAGGGGAAATGGGGAGAGGAATATGAGGGACAGGAGGGGAGGAAAGACATTGTACAAGAGAGTGAGTGGAAGTGGAAGATGAGAAGGCTCAAGACCTATGAGATCCATGAGAGGAATAGAATGAAGAAGACAAGGAGGAGGGAATAAACAGGGCTGGGGAGTGAGGACAAAGGCATAGGCATTGATAGGTGGAATGTCCTGGGGCATGTTTGTTACAGTGAGGGCACCAATAGTAGATACAGCTAGGCTGGATGTGAGAGAGATAGTGACAATGGAACAGGTCTTGTTGTAAAGGGGATGGGTTTTAGACAGAGGGCAATTTCTTTTGTCTTCCCAGGCTACCTCAGTTCATTCAATGGAGGCCAGCTCCTCAGGAGTCAAAGGTGTACTAGAAACCTCAGGGAATCATTCATAAGTATTAGATTTTGAGTTTAAACATTCCACATAATGCTGAATGTCCAATGTCAAATCATCCATCTCCAGTTGATGCATCATAGACATGATGAGGTTCTGAAGGACAAGATGGATTTTGATGATGCAGAATGAGTGGTGCATGCAGGTAGTGTTGTTTGTGATAATGTTAGCATGGGCATGGAGGTGGTGAAGTTCATAGTACATACAAAAAAGTGAATGAAGGGGGGAGGAAGGTTCTAGATGGTTATGAAGAGCAATACAAAGATTATGATTGTAAGAAAGGAGAGCATATGTTCCTGTTGAATTGAAGAGAAAGGGTTATAGTGTATGTGAGAGGCAAAAAGAGGGGGGTTGATGATGGGTTCTGTGGTAATAGGAGAAGGGGGCCATGGGCCATCCCAGGTATGGTCTAGAGTTTTGAGGCAAGGGAGTTCAGGAGGCAGATTCCAGCCCACATTGGCTTCAACAGAGGAGAAGTAACTAGGAGAGACATTGGGTGTTGTGACAAGATGATGGTGGGGAAGAGGATGGGGGAAAGACAGAGGGGTGAAGGTTCTTATAGTCTGAAAGAATCTCCTTGGCATGTTTGGACTCCAATTTTGGAAGCCAAGAGTCTTCTTCAGCCAAGTATCCTTTTCATCAGACTAAGAAGTGTCAGCTGTTTGGACTTCCCTTGTGTTGGATCACCTTTTCTATTTCATACTCTTCTTCTCCATCAATGAGGTCAAGTGGTGGGGAATGGAAGTTTGGGCCGTGAACATCATTCTCATGATAGGGTGATAAGAGAGAAGCATGGAATGTGTTGTGAATTCTCCAGGTATGAGGGAGGCAGAGTTTGTAAACAAGTGGAAATAGCATCTGTACAATGGTAAAGGGTCCTTCTCATTTGGAAGTGAACTTCATGTGGGGAATAAGGCATTTCAGGTTTTGGACTTCTAGCCAAACCTTGTCACCTTTATGAAAGGGGGTAAATTTACTGTGAGAGTGAGCTCTCATGACTTGTCTAGCAAGTTCATGGGCAGCCAGAGCTTTGTCTCAAGCAGTGGAGAGGGTTTTCAGTTGTTCTTTGAATGCAGGGAGGTTGGATTCAACAATGACAGTGGGGAGAGGGCAAGGTTCAAAGCTGTAGGTGAGAAAGAAGGTGGACTTGCCAGTAACAGAGTGGGGGTGGTGATTGTGGGCAAATTTGGTGTGGAAAATCATCTGAGACCATGTGGAAGGGGAGTTGCCACAGAAGATGTGGAGATAGGTTTTAACTTCTTGATTGACTTGTTGTGTTTTTCCATTGGATTGGGGATGGTAGGTGGTGGAGAGGGAGAGATTGTATCCAAGGAGTTATCCAAGTTTCTTGATGAAAGCAGATATAAACTGTGGATCACAATTTGAAATAATCTTATTGTAGAGGCCAAACCAAGTATAAACTTTGTGGAAAAAGAGGGAGGCAATTCTTTGAGTGGAGACAGATTTCTTTGTAGCGCAAAAAATCACTCCTTTAGTAAGCCCATAGTCTACCACAACCAAAAGACTGTCAAAACCATTAGAGAGGGGAAGGTCCATGATCAGGTTGCAAGAGACCTGCTGGAAGGGGTGTGAACAGGAAAAGATGATGGGAGACAAAGGGGGAACAGTGGGATGAGTGTTGGCCTTGGCAGATGGACAGGAGGTGCAACCTTCAACATATTTGTGGACAAACTGGACAAGACCAGGCCACCAGAATTCAGAAGTGACCAGTTGTCAGGTTTTCAAGTAATCAGCATGGCCAGCAGCAAAGTGATCATGGTGATGTTCAACAACAGATTTATGAAGGTCTGGAGGAACATAGGCATGGCCTTGGTAGGTGAGGATGCCAGCTTTGTATTGCCAATTGGAGAGCCAGGAGTGAAAGTGGACAGGGACATCCCCAATGATAGCATAGAGCACATCAACACAAGGGGATCTGATGCAAAGGAGGATGCCAGCTTCTCCTGGAAAGCAATATCAATGATATTTACAAAAAAGGAGTTGGGAAGAAGAGTGATGTTGTTGTTATTATTGATCAAGTGCTGCAAGGAAGGCACCCAGGATATCTGTAAGATGAAGGTTGAAGTCTGAAATGTCAAACAACCATCAAGCCTGTCAACAGTTGAGTTTCTGTGGTTGGTAGAAGTATGTCAGGTTTTTATGATCAGTAAAGACCTGGACCTGGAAGGAGGAGCCTTGAAGATAGTATTACCAAGCCTTGAGGCCATGAGTGACTATGAGGAGTTCCCTATCACAAATGTGTAGTTTTGTTCTGTGGGAGAGAAGGATTGTGACAGGTAGGAGCAGGGGTGCCAGCTTCCATTGGCATTGGTTTGAAGGAGGATATCACCAAAGGCATACTTGGAAGTGTCAGTGGTGATGGCAAAGGGACAAGCAGGGTTGGGGAGGTGGAGGATCAGTTGGAAGAGAAAGAGCTTCTTTAATTTGTTGAATGGATCTTGACAAGAAGAGGACCAGTTCCAGGGTTGGTTCTTCTTGGTCAGGTCAAGGAGATGGTGAGTGATGTTGGAGTAGTTAGGGATAAAACATTGATAGAAGTTGGCAAAGCCAAGAAAGAAACAGATGTCTTTGATTTTGGAAGATGTGGGCCATTCTCAAATGTTGTTGAGTTTAACTGGATTCATAGCAAGCTTGTCTGGACATACAATCATACCCAAATACTGTACTTAACTTCAGAGGCCATGAACTTGCATTTCTCAAGCTTCAGATGAAAGTCAAGTTCCTGTATGCACTGTAGGACATGCTTGGTGTATTCCTCATGAGTCTTGGCATCAGGAGAGAAGATGAGAAGATCATTTACATAAATGACTAGTCATCCTTCAGTAATCATGTCTCTGAAGGAGTCATTCATGAACTGTCGAAATATAGCAGGAGAGTTGCAAAGTCCAAAGAACATAACAGTGGGTTCAAAGAGACCTTTGTGGGTAATGAAAGCAGCTTTCCATTGGTGTCCAGCTTTGATACAAACATTGTTGTAACCCTATCAGATGTTGAACTTAGTGAAAACCTTGGCTCTTTTCAGCTTATTGATGAGGTTAGAGATAAGAGGGAGAGGGTAAGCATTATGGATGGTATGTTTATTGATGTATCTGTAATCCTGGCAAGGGTGGAGGCATTCATCCTTCTTTTTGACAAAGAAGAAAGGGGCTGCTTGAGGAGAGTTCAATGGACAAATCTTTCCTGCTTTGAGGTTTTCATCAAGAAAGGCTTTAGTGGCAGCCTTCTCATCAGGGGAGAGGGGATAGAGCTTGTTGATTTTTGGGGTAAAAGATTTGTCAAGATTAATCTCATGGTTGTAGGATTGGCTGGGGGGAACATGGTCTGTTGCTTCCTTGAAGAAGATGGAAGCAAAGTCAGCATATTCTGGGAGAATGGTAGGTTTGGGTTTCATCTTTTCTACAGCCATGACAAGCTCAGTGGCTGTGGTGAGTTTGGTGATGGTGGCATTAGGGATAAAGTGGGAGCCACATCAGATGATCCTTTGAATGACTCAAATATTGTGATTACAAAGGAGACGCTGTTGCTGTGTCTCTTTCTGCATATAGTTGAAGAGTTGTTCATCCCAGATAGTGTCAACATTGACATGGTGAGGAGGTTGAGGGGTGGAAGTCATAGGAATAGAGGGTGAAGGAGGTTGGATGTGTTTCTGGTAGAGGCAATCAGATTGATCAGATTCTAATGGGATGGGCAGCTTGTGAGAGATCCAATCAATAGTGGGGTTGACTTCCTTAATCCAAGGGAGTCCAAGGATGATGTTTTCTTTTTTTCTAGTTGAGAATGTAAAAAGTGACTTGATGAGCCACTGATCCTATGTGGACAAAAAGAGAGGTGGTGAAGTGGATTTGACCATTCTTGTTGGCAGATTGGTTGACATTGTTGACAGTGATGGGGACAGGTAATTTGGTCTTAGGGAGTTTGTGTTTTTGGACAAAGTCCCAATCAATACAAGAGATTTGTGCTCCTGAGTTAATCAGAGCACAGGTTCCAATGGCTCTCAAGTACAAAGGTTTGATGATGTGAATAGGGATTTGCATGGACTGTTTGGTTATCCATGATACAAGTACAGATGTACAAGAAAAGGAGGGTTGTTGTGTTGGGGTACACCCTGCATCTAAAAATCCTTGCTGGGAATGGCAAAGGAGATTTGGGACACAGTTTCTTTGTTGTCATCATCCTCAGCTTCTCTCAGCTGGGAAATCTCTTCAACCTTTCTAACCTTCTTCTCCATGGTCTTCTTTGGCCTAGGATTATTGAAGGGGAAGGTGGGGCATTTGTCCAAAAGATGACCAGTCTTTCAGCATCTAAAACAGTATCCTTCAGCAATACAGTGACAACATTTTTCAAGAGTGAGTTTGCTCATTTTGATAGCATTGATATCCATGGTATTGGGGTCCTTGGAGGGGCAAGAGGAGGTGGTGGTGAATGAATGGTAAGTGGAGGAACCAGACTTGTTCCTTTTGGTGATATCTTCAGCTTTTCCCCATTGGGTGAGGAAGTGCACAGCCATAGAGTACCATTTGTTGATTTTGGTGGGGATGGTGTCCATGGACATAATGCAACATATAAGGCATACAGGGAGGACTGTGGAGAAGTATCCAATGAGGACATTTTCATTGACAATTTTGCTGATCTGAACCTTGTTTTGGAATTCTGAAATAAATAAAGTGAGTTCCAGAATTCCAGCATTGCCAGGCATTTGTTGGGTGGAGAGCCATGTAATGGCCAGGGCTTGGGTGTCATGGTGTTCAAAGGTGGTCTTAAAGGATATGACAAAGTCCTTGAAGTCACCAAACCCTTTGGTACTTCCATCAGCTTTAAGGGTGAGGGTGTTATGATTTGCCCCTATTCTTTTTCCATTGTCACTTATGTGTGTTATCATCAGCTTAACCCAATGTTTCTCCTTCACTAGAGTGCTCTAGAACATGCAACATGTTTGTCACACACTGTTATCTTTGCTATCTTTACTTCTTCTTTTTTTTGAACTTTTTTCCTTAGTCATAGTTGTTTCATAACCTTCTATGACTTTCTATTGCACAGTATATAAGCCTAGGTACTTTGTCCCTTGTACTCCAGCTTAGTCCTGCTCAATTCAACCTTATCCCCTTTGCTCTCCTCACCATAACTCACTGCTATCCCTTTAGTAGGCAGAACCCTTGCTCCTGTGTGGCAAGTTCCTTGTCCTTATCCTGAACCCTTGACCCTTCATTCTAATTCTATGAGCCTACACTTGTTCCTATCTGGACCAAGTGTAACAAAAGGACTAAGCTCTATGTTTTAGGACTGTCATTGTTACAGATCCTCCACCATTCCTCCCAGGACCCCCTCCCATAGAGAACAAGCTTTATGTGGTATGCATAGACTCACCATTGTAGAACTCCCCTCAGAAACTTCATCCTCATCATCCTCCCCCTCTGAACAATCACACCTAGACCCAGATACCACTCTCCCCACTGCTGCTGAGCAACAGGAGGACATTGACCCTGCCCACCAACTCTCTTTGGCACTGCACATCCTTAGAAATTCCACACCACCCTCCCTCACCCCAACTGCCTCTCACCCCCTTCTATTTCCCTTCCAAGCACCTCACCCTGCCCCTGCCCCTCCTCCTCTAGTCCATACCTTCACCCCCACTCAACCCCTTCCACCTTTCACACCTCCTCCCACTATGACCACTCTTTCAAAACCAGTTGAACTTCACATTGGCTCCCCTGATGCCTTCAATGGCAACTACACTAAAACCATCTGGTTGGACTCTGTCCAAACCTACCTCCTTGTCAACAATAAAGTCTACAACACTGAGTTGAAGAAAATTGCCTTTGTCCTCTTCTACATGAAATCCAGAGTGGTCCTCACTTAGGCCTCTTTTTGTCATAAGGCCACCCTCACCCCTAATGCCAATGGGAACCCTACCAGCTTTGGTAAATTTTCTGACTTCATCTCCTCCTTTAAAACCACCTTTGAACATCATGACATCTGACCCCCAGCCATCACCTGGCTCTCCACTCAACAGATGACTAGCAATGCTGGTATCCCAGAACTGACCTCATTCATTTCAGAGTTCCACAACAAGGTCCAGATCAGTAAGATCATGAATGAAAACATTCTCATTGGGTATTTTTCCACTGCTCTCCCCATGTGCCTCATGCATTGCATCATGTCCATAAATACCATCCCTACTAAAATTAGTGAATGATACTCTAAGGCTGTTCATTTCCTCATCCAATGGGGAAAAGCCAAAGACATTGCCAAAAGGAACAAGTCCAGTTCCTCCACCTATCATTCATTCACCTTTTCCTTCACTTCTCACCCTTTAAGAGACCCTCACACCATGGATGTTGATGCCATCAAGATTGGTAAACTCACCCCTGAAGAATGTTGTCAATGCATTGCTGAAGGACATTGCTTTTGATGCCAGAAGACCAGTTACCTTTCTGGTGAATGCCCCATCTTTCCCTCAAACAACCCTAGGCCAAAGAAGACTTCAGAGAAGAAGGTTAGGAAGGTTGAAGAAATTTCCCAGCTGAGAGAAGTTGAGGATGATGATGATGAAGAAACCATGGCTTGAATCTCCTTCACCATCCCAGGCAAGGATTTTTAAATGGAGGGCATGTCCCAATGCAATGACCCTCCTTTTCTTATGTATCTGTACTTGTATTGTTGATAACCAAATAGTCTATGCAAATCCCTGTTCACATCGTCAAACCCTCATACTTGAAAGCCATTGGTACTCATACTTTGGTTGATTCAGGAGCACAAATTTCATGCATCAATTGGAACTTTGTCTGAAAACACAAACTTCCAAAAACCAAACTCGCCACCCCCATCACTGTTAACAACACTGACCAATCCACCAACAGAAATGGCCAAATCCATTTCACCACCTCCCTCTTTGTCTGCATTGGATCCATAGCTCATCAAGTTACCTTCTATATCTTCAATTGTGGAAAAGAGAATGTCATCCTGGATTCCCTTGGCTTAAGGAAAGTTGATCCCACTATCAATTGGACCGCTTGCAAATTGTCCATCCCTTTAGAATCCAATCAATCAGACCACCTCTATCAGAAACACACCTGACCCCCTCCTTTCCTGACCCCTACAACCCCTACCCCTCACCCCCTGCATCATGTCAATGTCGACATTGTCTGGGATGGACAACTCTTTGATTATATGCAAAAAGAAACACAGCAACAACACCTCCTCCATAACCATGATGTTCAAGTCATCCAACAGATTATTTAATGTGGCTCTCATTTCATTTCAAATGCCACCATTGCCAAACTCTCCACTGCCATGGAACTTGCTATGGCTGCTGAAAAGACAAAATCCAAGCCTGTTCTTCCACATGAATACACCAACTTTGCTTCTGTTTTCTCAAAAGAAGCAACCAACCATGTCCTCCCTAGCTAACCCTATGACCACAAGATCAACATCAATGAAACCTTTACCTCCAAGATCAGCAAACTCTACCCTCTTTCTCCTGATGAAAAGGTGGCTACTGAAGCCTTCCTTGACAAGAATCTTGCAGCTGGCAAAATCCATCCTTCAAACTCCCTTCAAGCTGCTCTCTTCTTCTTTGTCAAAAAAAAGGATGGAGGTCTTCATCCCTGCCAGGATTACAGATACATCAATGAACATACCATCTACAACACCCACACTCTTCCTCTTATTTCTGACCTTGTCAACAAACTCAAAGGGGCTAAGGTCTTTACTAAGTTCAACATTTGCCGGGGTTATAACAATGTTCACATCAAAGATGGACATCAGTGGAAGGCAGCTTTCATCACCCACAAAGGCCCTTTTGAACCTACTGTCATGTTCTTTGGACTCTGCAATTCCCCAGCCACATTCCAACAGTTTATGAATGACTCCTTCCAAGACATGATCACTGAAGGATGGCTCATCATCTACATGGATGACCTCCTCATGTTCTCCCCTGATGTCAAGACCCATGAGGAATATACCAAATGTGTCCTACACTACATACAAGAACTTGACCTTCATCTTAAACTCAAGAAATGCAAGTTCACAGCTTCTGAGGTCAAATATCTGGATATGATTGTTCATCCAGATGAACTCACTATGGATCCAGTCGAACTCAATGGTATTCACAAATGGCCCACCCCCTCCAAGGTCAAAGACATCCACTCCTTTCTTGGTTTTGCCAACTTCTACTGACATTTTATCCTCAATTACTCAAATGTCACCCACCCCCTCCTTGACCTCACCAAAAAGAACCAACCATGGAATTGGTCCCCTTCTTGCCAGGATTCTTTTGATGAGCTGAAAAAGCTTTTTCTCTCTCAGCCCATCCTCCACCTCCCAGATCCTGCCTGACCATTTGCCATCACCACTGATGCCTCCAAATACACCTTAGGTGGTGTCCTTCTTCAGACTGATGCCAATGGAGACTGGCATCCCTACTCCTATCTGTTGCAATCCTTTTCTCCCACAGAACAAAACTATGACATCTATGACAGAGAACTTCTTGCTGTCATTCATGGTCTCAAAGCTTGGCAACATTATCTCCACAGCTCCCCTTTTCAGGTTCAGGTCTTCACTGATCACAAAAACCTGACATATTTCTGGCAACCCCAGAAACTCAACCATTAACAGGCTCAATGGTTACTGGACATCTCCAACTTTGACCTCTGGCTCATCCATGTACCTGGAACCTTCCTTGCCACCCCTGATGCCCTATCTCACTGTTTGGATCTCCTCCCTGCCCATGACAATGATAATGACAATGTCACACTCCTCCCCAACTCCCTCTTTGTCAATGTAGAACATGTCAACCAAGAAGTCAAGACTTATCTCCACATTTTTTGTGGCAACTCCCCCTTCACTTGGTCCCAAATGATCTCCCACACCAAATTCACCCACAACCACTGACCTCACTCCATCACCAGCAAATCCCCCTTCTTTCTCACCTATGGCTTTGAACCTTGCCCTCTCCCCACTGTCATTGCAGAATCCAACCTCCCTGTAGTCAAAGAATGACTAAAGGCTCTCTCTGCCACTTGAGACAAAGCCCTGGCTGCCCATGAACTTGCCAGACAGGTCATGAAAGCTTGCTTCCATGGCAAATTTACTCCCTTTCATAAGGGTGACAAGGTTTGGCTAGAAGCCCCTAACCTGAAATGCCTCATCTCCCATCTGAAGTTTGCTCCCAAGCAAGAAGGACCCTTTATCATTGTCTGGGTACTATCTCCACTTGTTTACAAACTCCACCTCCCTTCTACCTGGAAAATTCACAACATGTTCCATGCTTCCCTCTTATTGCCCTATTGTGAAAACAATGTTCACAGCCTGAACTTCCCTTCTCCACCACCTGACTTCATCAATGGAGAAGAGTACAAAATGAAAAAGGTGATCTGACACAAAGGAACCCCAAACAACTGACACTTCTTGGTCTGATGGAAAGGATACTCAGCCAAAAAAGATTCTTGGCTTCCTGAATTGGAGTTCCAACACACCAAGGAAATTCTCTTGGACTATAAGAACCTTCACACCTCCATTTTCCCTTCATCCTCTTCCCCATCATCATCTCATTGCAATGCCCAATATCTTCCCTAGTCGCTCCTCCTCTGTTGAAGCTGATGCAGGCTGGAACCCGCCTCCCAAACTCTGCTTGCATGCACCACTTGTTCTACATCCTCAAACCCACCTTGCTCTTTGGGATCTTGTTGTATCTATAATACAGCAATTGGAGATGGACACCTTGACTTTGGACATTCAGTGCTATGTGGAACATCTTAATTTGAAATCTAATGCTAATGAACAATCCCCTAAGGCCTTCAGTAAGCCATTGACCTCTGAGGAGCTAGCTTCCCTGGAATGAACTGAGGTAGCCTGGGGAGGCAAATGAAATTGCCCTCCACTTGAGACCCACCCCCTTTACAACAAGGTGTGTTTCCACTGTCACCACCTCTTTCACATCAGGACCAATTGTATCTATTACCATTGCCCTCATTGCAACTGACACACTCCAGGTCATCCTGCCTACCAATGCCCCCTCCTTCATTGTTGATCCCTGGCCTCCCTCATTCCTTCCTCCTCCTTATCCTCTTCTCATTCATCTCATGGATCTCATAGGTCTCAAACCTTTTCATCCTCCACTTCCACTCACCCCCTTGCACAGCGCCTCTTCTCTCCCCCAGTCCCTCACACCCCTCTCCCCATTGGGAACCATTGCACTCACAGTCACCTGCTCTATTTGAGAATATGGCATTGACTTCATAGAAAATGCTTGGGATCTCTTACAGGAACTTGACAACAAGTACAACTGTCCTACCATCTCATCCACCATCTCCGAGTTCAAGGCCCTCACAGCTCTAACCATCCCTGACAACACCTCTCCCATTACTGTATTCCAGAAAATGGTTGACCATTTCACCCAGTTAGAGGAATATGGTCACAACATCAACAATTACACCCAGTGTATGATTGCCATCTCCAAGCTGCCCAAATATGCTGACCCAGTCATTGCTGCAATTGTAGCTCAAAACATGGAGATAGATGAAGATATCCACCTCCCCACCAACACCCTTCCTACCTTTGAGCAACTCAAAGCCCAAGTCACTATGTCATGGCAAACATATGCTCAATGCCACCCAGCCTCTAGCTCTAAGCCACAGGCAAACAAGGTCAGTGCTGTTAAATGCCAACAGGGTGAACCTCAGTTCTTCCAGCAGCAGCAGCAGCAACATAGATCTGGCTCAGGTCAAAACAACAAGAAGAAGAAGCACTGTCAGGACAATCACTCTGATGATAGTAAGAAAAGGAGGGATGATAAAAAGAAGTCCAAAAAGGAGAAAGCCCAAGCTGTGGCCACCACTGCAGCCACCTCCTTTGCCTTTGCTGCCTGTCCCATCATCTCTCCTACCTCCACAATCTTCACCTCTCCTTTTCCTGACCCTCATCAACAAGAGCATACTATTGGGGTCCAACACTACAGCCCTCCTGCATTCCCCCCCCCCCCTCTTCCAAAGGAAACCATCTCTCTAGCATGACATCTTGAGATCCCTACAACCTCCTTCTGAATCTGCAACCTTAAACCAGTTGTATCTTGTTGCTCCATCAACAAGCAATCCCTCTCTGACCACCTCTCCCCTCCATTCATGCAGTGCTTGAGTGACATCTCTACTGCTGACACCACCAGCATCATGGAGGTTGATGAGGAAGACACTGTGAGTTTGGGTGATGATGCTTATGATGAGTACATATATTGAAGATTTCTTCATGGACTCCATCTCATAAATTGTATACATGCGTTTCCTGTAGTAGATAGTGGTGAATCTATTACATCTGAATTGTTCACTATGTGTGACAAATGTGCAAAGAACAACAAGGGAAAAGAAAAGGCACACCCTCATCAATTGCCACCTTACATGTGGTTACTTGATTTTGGAACATCTGCTCACTTCTCACCCAATATCTCTGATTTCATTGAGTATCAAAAGTTTGAAACACCACAGTATGCCACTACTGCAAATGCTCAGGCACCCATATTGGGGAGAGGCACTGTCCTCTTAAAATTCAATGATCATTACACTTGTTTATCCCCAGTATTACACATGCCATCATGCTCTGTGCACCTAATATCAATGGGCACATTACTCAACATTATGTGTCTAATGATTCACATATGACCTGGCTTTATCACCATGTGGGACCAATGCACAATGGCACCATACTTAGGGTTTCACTCATACAGCAATGGGACCATGTTTTAGTTATGTAGTAAGTCCATACATCCAGACAATATACCTGCCAGCATGACCTCATCCATGAAGTCAGATGTTACATATGACCTTCTACATCAATGATTAGGTCACCCTTCCCCAGATGTAATTAAAAAGGGTTCCAAACATCTAAAGGACTTCCCTAACATCATCATCCCAAAAAACCCTGGCATCTGCTTCAGCTGCCAACTAGGCAAATAGGCTAACTGCCATTTTCCTCATAGTGGAAAGTGGGCAACTGCTCCCTTTGAGTTAATTCACTTGGATTTAAAATCTTTAGAAGTACCATCATACCACAAATATAAGTATGCTGTTGTCTTCTATGATGACTATACTTCTGTGGCCTGGACCACCCTTATACAGTCCAAGGATCAAATGCTCCATGTGACCAAGCAATGGTTTGTACATGTGCAAGCACAATATAATGCCAACATTAAGCATTGGTGCTCTAATGCTGAAGGAAGATATACCTCTAAGGCATTCATTGAGTTTCTTTGGGATAATGAAGTAAACAATCTGCCCCTTATGCTCATCAGCAAAATGGTCATGCAGAACACCTAATCTGCACTCTAATGGACAAGGCATAGGATATGCATCTACATGCTTGCCTACCCCTCTCTTATTAAAAATGGGCTCTGCTCCATGCAACCCATATATACAATAGGACCCCTCAGGTCTGCCTCAATTGGAAAACCCCCCTGCATTGCTTGAGGGGGAGAAACCTTCTATCTTCCATCTTTGTGTCTTTGGATGTGGGGCCTATGTATACATTCCATCTGAACATCATGGTGGTAAGCTACAATCCAAATCACAGCTAATGGTTTATCTTGGTGTCACCCCTGGCAGCACCACCAACTTCATCTTTATGCAGCCAGATAACCCCTTGTTTGCTGCCACCCATGTAGTATTCAACAAAACCCTCTTTCCTAGATGTTCTCATTCTTCTGTCCGTCACCCACACTCCAGATCTCCTGTCCCTGCCCATGAGCACTCTGACAGTCCAGACATATACTCCTCTACTCTGGATGTTGAGTCTAATGTAGACATCTCTGCTCCTCCTCATCCTCCATCTCCTGCTAGGTCTAACATGCATAGCTTATCTTCACCTCCACCTTCCCCAGTGTGAACCCTGAGTGCTCTGCCTTCAGAGTTGACTCCCCTTTCCTCACAAACTCCTAGTCCTGTGAAACAGGAGCCATGAACTCCTTCCTCACACCATGCCTCTCCTGCTGGACCTCCACCCTTTTGTTGCAGTGAATGCATCTGGGAGCTCCATGAGCATTACAATCTGCTGTGCTCCAACTGCAGTCTTGATACTGCCTCACAATGGAAAGACCCTACTCCAGGTCCCTCTCATCCCACTTCAGACTCTCCTGCTGTCCCTGGTGGACTCCCCCCATCTCCTTTGTCTTCTGAGGATAGTGTTGACTGTCTCACTTGGGAAGGGGGAGATGCTTTGGTTTCTTACCTATGTGATCATGCTATCCCACATGATTCTGCCTTTGGAGCATCTTCCAACTTAAGAGAATGGACATTTCATGATATACTAAAGATACCTGAGCAACAGCACCTTGAATGGCTCAAGGCCTGTGAGGAACAACTCCAAATGCTCAAAGACTACAAGATCTATGAGATTGTTGATCACCCACAACACCACAAGGTGATTAAAAACCAATGAGTATTTGATCAGCAATCTGATGGTTGTAAAAGAGCCTATCTAGTAGCCAAAGGCTTCTCACAGGTTGAAGGCTTAAACTTTCACCAAGTTTTTTTCCCAGTTGTATGTTTTGAAACTGTGTGATGTATGTTCACCCTCTCAGCCCTTGAAGGCTGGTACATAACTGGCCTAGATGTATGCTCCACATACCTCTATGGTAAACTGGATGAAGAAATTTATACAGAATTTCCTAAAGGTTTTGTGCCACCCAAACATAAAGGCAAAGTCCTCTGTCTCACACATGCACTCTATGGACTCAAACAAGCCAGCTTAGCCTGGTGGAAAATGCTTAATAAATCCATGGCAGAACTCAGCTTCAAACATCTTAAGACTGATGCTGGACTTTTCATACATATATTGCAAGGGAAAAAACATAGTACTTGCAATTGTCTATATTGATGATGCCCTCTTCTGTGGACCTGATAAAACTTTCATAGACAAGGTTAAAGCTGCACTTATGAAGAAATGGGAATGTTGTGATCTTGGAGAACCATCTGAGTTCCTCCAAATGAACATATGTTGAGAAGGTCATAACATTATATGGATTGACCAAAAGGATTATCTTGACAAAGTGCTAGAATGCTACAACATGACCAATGCCAAAGCTGCACCAACTCCCCTCCCATAGGGTCATTGCCTAATAAAAAATGATGCACCAGTCCAACCTGACTTATGTATGGATGCATTTTCAGACCATGATTGGCTCATTGCTATATCTAATAATTGGCACCCATCCTGACATCGCTTATACCATCATCCAAATGGCTCACATGTTGGCTAATCCATCTAAGGAACACCCTGATCAGGCACTTTACATCTGTCATTACCTCATAGGTATCTGAGATTACACTCTATCTATAATGGCACTTTTAGTAAAGGCTTTATGGCCTGTACAAACTCTGATTGGGAGCAAGATGTTAACACTGCACACTCTCAAACTGGCTTTTATCTTAAAATAGCCAATGGTGTGTTTTTGTGGAATTCACACTTACAAAAAACCACTGCCATCTCCTCCACCAAGGCAGAGTATAAGGCACTTAGTGACTGCTCTCCCTAATGCATATGGATTCATGAAATTATGGGTGAACTTGGCTACAATCTATGACCAACCCCCATCTGTGGAGACAATCAGGATAGTTTATTCATTGCACAAAACCCTGTTACTGAAAAGCACAGCAAGCATATCTGCATTAAATATCACTTCATATATGATGCAGTGCTTGTACATAAATTGGTGGAATTATTCTATATCCCAAGGACTGATTACCCAGCAGATATGTTCACAAAGAATCTTGGAGATGTCAAGTTCAAAGAGTTCCACCATCAACTAAGCTTGGGGTTTTACTCCTAATCACATGTCTCTTACCTCTACTTTTCAATACACACCATATATTAAGTAAGGGGGAGTGTTGAATGACATCCACTACTCATGATGCAGCACCCATAGTTACTATAGTTAGTACACATTCACATCACATAATGTATATAAGAAGGAGCTGCACTTCTCTGACAGAATACAGTCCTCTACCTGCAACCTCTACATTCTACATGCTTGCTCTTCAGCTACACACATTGGGTAAGTCAAGTCCTTCCCTTGATGTAAGTCATGCACACTTGAACACTTTGGAGCCCATCCATGAACAGCTTGTCATTGGGGCCCACAATCTCAGTGATTTTGATCCCATCCTTTATGTCCCAAAGCTGATGCTTATCATTCAATCTTGTTCCATGCTCCATCATTGCCTCCATTTCCAGTCTGCTCAGTAAGCCAGCTAGGAAATCATTATAGTCTTGAACTACAAATGGTCTTATTGATAAAAACACTTTAACTCTCCCAGCCTTCATGGATTTGACAATAAATTGCCCACAAGGCTTACTAGCATGATATTTTATCCAGATGCACTACTTGGGGTGCTTGATCATCTTTTTTTAATAACCAGTGGATGTATACAGCAACATCTAACACATGTACATATGTCTGCATGAAGGGCTTGAGGTTGAACATCCTGCATACAGAACAAATGTTGTATGGGATATAGTCATGATCTGCCTCTGGAGACTCACAAGGGTGGAGATCAGTAGAAAGAATGGTCTTGAGCATGACATTTAGGAGTTGCAAAGTGATGTTACTTCAAGGATGGATGAGATGTCCAAAGACATTTAAAACAATACCAATCATCAAGGCCAGCAGGATGAGCAATTGGGATGCTGGAAGCTAAGCCTGAATTTTCCTTCTATAGTATGTATGAGTAACTTCTCATTTGCTTCTTGGAAATGTTTTACCTGTTTGGATGACATTGGATGCAATTTCTTTTAGTATAGGATCCTCTACCATTCTGTCCAAAAGTGTCTTTTCAATGCTCTTCATGGCTGTAAGTAGTTGTTTTATATTTTGTTCCATTTCCTAACAAAGTAGTTCATTAATTTCATCTCCCTTGATATTGATGTGAGTGACAATAGTTGAATCCATAAGTACCAGATTATGCTGGCTGGAGGCTAAAGCCTTCTCTAGGGGTGATATCTATTGCAGGTTCATTGACATGCATCCATGTGATATTGAGGGTCATTTTAAAGATACCTCTAGCCACCTCCTCTAGCTGTGGAAAGTATGATCATGTTGAATACTCTGGTTCATTTCAGATCACTTACACCTTTGTCAGTTGCAGGTTCAACAAACATCTGGGACATCTATTGGAATAAATTAATTGAAATCATTTTTGCTCATTGCCTGACCATTAAAAATCCTTACCTTGTACTCTTCAGGTATAGAACCCATCAATATTTGGAACATCAGTTGATTATATCATCTGCTTTGGATATTGCTGAAGTAAATTGACCAAACTCATTAGTGTGACTCATCTGTGCATCCAGATCTACTTGCCTGACCACTGGCATCCTTTGCTGTCTTGATTCAGTTACTCAATTTGTGCATCCATTTTTCATTTTTGATAACTTCTTTTTCCTCTGGACTGCAAGCAGTGCAAAAACAGAGCATCATGAACAAATGTAAGGTGTGCTAGAAATAAGTTTGGCTTTTATACCTAGACACACCACATGGCTCATCAATAAGCACATCACCTTTCATCTTGTTCTCATCAATTTGATCTATACTCCCCATTGGAGACTATATGGACATATTGTCTTTTATCTTGTTTTCCTAACATTTGACTTGTATTTCACTTTGCCCATCTATCCTCCTTGTGTTGCATTGGACCACCTTATCTTTGTATTATTTCTCTTGTATTAATTTATATATACATATACTATCTTTTGTCTCCAGTTTAGGGTAAGCCAATTGTACCATTGGATTAAAAGAGGATCAATAGCCTTATAATCAAAGTGTTCCTAGTTGTACTGTTAGCTGACCTCATTTTTTCTCCATCATGGTGGTACATATGTAATCTTGTCACATCTGGCTTCACATCTAGTTCACACTACTGCTAGAAATAAATTCCAATGATCTGCAGGCACTTTGATTGCAAGCTGGTCATAGAGGTATGCATCACTACAGTTGAATCCATTATACCTATATTTACAAGGAGCAGCAATCTTCTTGCAAGTGGTTGGAACTCTTTGTAGATGAGACCAGCACTTTATTTGCCATTGATCTACTTGGACTGGGATTTAATATGGTTGCTTGGAGCCTTTGTCTGGAGACACCACCAATGCTTCCTTATTGTTGTTGTGGACTACCTGAAGGTGCCACTCAGGAGACCACTGATCCTCCCATCAAGTGGGTCACTGAGTGGTGACACTCTTACATTTTTGGAAACATATCCAAAATTTGTAGGTGAATATTAATTGAGCCCATATGTACTTTGGATATTCTCACTCCATACAGTGATATAGCTCCCATATGCTCAATGTACAGACTCAAAATTTGGTAACTGAATAAAAAATATATAATATGCTCTGTGTTCATAGCCATGAGCATGTTAAGCCAATGCCAGAAATATGTAAATTATATATATTCTTATATTGACTTTGTCTTTCATAAGCTCAAATGTCCAGAATTAGGATAACAAAATATTTTATTGTTTTAAATTCAATTGCTTTTCTAAAAAATTTCACTTGTATGCCACAAAAATATATCTGATATCCCAGAATGAATTTGCTCAACAATAATTATCTGATATGTTTTGGGAACATTTTGGGTCACGTCCCAGGTGCTACACTTTGCCAACACTTTTACTATACTGTTGCTACACTTTTTGTACACTTTTTTTACTATACTTTTGCTACACTCTTTCAACACTTTTATTACACTTTGGCTACCTTGGCTATGCTTTTACTACCCTTTTGGTACACTTTTCCAACACTTTTCCAACACTTTGCCTACACTTTTGCTACACTCTGCCAACACTCTGCCAACACTTTTCCAACACTTTGGCTACACTATACCTATACATTTACTAAACTTTTGGTACACTTTTCCAACACTTTTGGTACACTTTGCCAACACTTTGTGAACACTTGTGAACACTTTTTATATATGTTTTGTACACTTCTCCTACACTCTTGGCACGCTTTGCCTACACTTTTTTCTATACTTTTTGTACATATTTTTGGCATGCTTTTGGTACACTTTTTCAATGCTTTTCCATGCTTTCCCAGCACTTTTCTTACACCTTTTGTACACACTTTTGATATACATTTAGTATACTTTTCCAACAGATTTGCTATAGTTTGTCAACACTTTGTCAACATTTTTGGTATACTTTTTGTGTGCTTTTTTGATACACTTCTGCTACACTTTTCTGGCATTTTTTCAATACTTTTCTTTCACTTTTTATACATTTTGTTTACTTTTCCATCACTTTGGCTATATTTTTGCTACACATATCCAATATCTTTTCTACATATTTCCTGCATCTTTTGTATACATTTTGTCACACTTTTTCAACATTTTTTCTTTACTTTGACAATACCTTGGCTATTCTTTTGCTACATGTTTGTCACACTTTATCAACACTGCAAAAACATACCAAAAACATGCAAAGGCAGCCAAAATATTAAAAAGTTATATTTTGGAAAAGTATTGAAAATGTGTAGAAAATATGTAGGAAAAATGTACAGATAATGTTGGAAAGGTGTTGAAAAAGTGTACAAAAAGTGTATCAAAAAGTTCTGGAAAAGTGTTGTAAAAGTGTTGGTAAAGTGTTGGAAAAGTGTACACAAAGTGTACCAAATGTATACCAAAGAAATGTACAACAAGTGTAGGAAATGTGTTGGAAATGTGTGCCAAAAGTGTATCAAAAGTGTACCAAAGAAGTATACACAAAATGTTGGAAAAGTGTTGGAAAAGTGTTGGAAAAGTGTACAAAAAGTATATCAAAGCAGTGTACAAAAAATATAGGAAAAGTGTATCAAAAGTGTACCAAAGAAGTGGACAAAACGTTTTGGAAAAGTGTTGGCAAAGTGTTGGAAAAGTGTTGAAAAAGTATACCAGAAATGTGCCATAGAAGTGTACAAAAAGTGTAGGAAAAGTGTTGGAAAAGTGTACCAAAAGTGTACTAAAAAAGTGTACAAAAAGTATAGGAAAAGTGTTGACAAAGTGCTGGAAAAGCATATGAAAAGCATACCATAAGTGTATCAAAAAAGTGGACAAAATGTGGACATAATGTGTAAGCAAAGTCTTGGCAAAGTGTAGGTAAAGTGTAGTACACAAATTATTGGCTTAATATAGCCAGAGGTACAGTTCATGAAAGCACTATAACATACTATGGCATTCCATGAAAACTCTTTGAAAACACTATGAACACTATGACACACTATATACTATCAAAATACTATAAGTTACTATGGTACTATGAAATCACTATGGCACTATGAAATTACTATGATACTATGAATAAACTATGAAATTACTATAACACTATGGTGCACTATGATAAAATCCAGTATTTGCTGATGCACCTGAAGGATATCTTCAAAGTCACAGGCTGCAATTTTTTTCATTTCAGATGTGTTCTTTGAAAAATGTCAGATGGTGGATGGTGTCTTTTCAAAAAGTAGGAACTAGGTGATATCTGGACACAAAGTTGGTGGTTAGAGTTAGGATAGGCTAAAGTGGGATCACTTTCTTTCAATCCAATTCACACAATCTATTACCCTTTGAGCTCTCCAATATGCATAGAAGGTGGATTAAAATAGCTTTCCACACACCCAGTGTAAACCTGTGTAGTAGATCAACTATAAGCATCACAAAAACACTAAAACCAAAGATTTGCAGTTTCTCCAAGAATGTACCATACCATCTGTTAACAAAAAGAATACAAGTCATAAATTTACACTTGCCAGAGTGAAAATGAGGGGTTTGTCATTGAGAAGCTTTTGAACATGTGGAGAGTTGACAGCATAATTTTTCCTGTAGATTAGATTTTGTACCTTGATTACTTTGTTTTGTTGATCACCATCATCAACTCAAACCAATATCTGTTCTTCTGACATATCCTTTTGACTACCTATTTCAGGAACACTTTCCATGGGAACCATGCACCTCAGACATGGATACACTCCAAGGTTCTGTATACATGAGATCAACATCCTAGAAAAACAAATTCAGTATTGCATTAGTAGATAGCTCAACCATATGGATGGTACACACTTTTCAAGATAGTTTGCTGAATATGTAAATATGTATTTGAGGATAAAACCATTGCCAAATGCCATCATAACACATAATGACAATTCCATGCTCATACACATCCAAAAATTCATCATCAAGGAGTATCTTCCACTGTTTGTGGAAAAGTTCCCATTGGCAGTGAGTATGAAGAGCATTGCTTGCAGCCTTCTCACCTAAATATTCTACAAGAAATTCTTTGAATTCATCTGGCAACTGAAAGGGTACAGATGATAGCAATTTGAAATGAAAATGCAATAACATATAACTTGAAAATAGGCCATGTGGGAGCAGAGTCCATTGCCGGTTGATACCTATGGTGCTTTGAGTCATTACTGAAATACAGGTACAATAGTCATAGTTTGACTTCATCAAACACAGTCAGGTGGGTTGAGTCAGACCAGAAATGAAAACAACACAAGACAGATCATAGCCAGGTTTGGGTGGTGAATTTTAAAGTTCTTCATTTGCCCTCAGGAATGCTGCAGATGTAAATAGTTCACTATAAACTTGGATATCCTGGTCATGGTGAGGTGGGTGCCATCATAGTTCATATCACTCCAAGTGAAAGAGTGAATCATGTACCAGATCTATGATCTTCTTTATGATTAAAAGTATTACACTTGGTCCAGGTAGGAATGAGTGTAGGCTCAAGGAATTAAAGCATAGAGTCAAGGGTTTGAGATATTGATGAAGTACTTGCCACTAGGGTCAGGGGTTCTGCTAACTAGAATGTATAGTTGGTGGGTCAAGTGTAAGTCTACCTGCCAAAGAGGTAGCAGTGAGTTTCAATAAGGGGAGCAAAGGTGAAACAAGGTAGATTGAGCAGGACTAAGCTGAAGTGCAAGGAACAAAGTACTAGGGCTTATATACTGTGCAATGGAGGGTCATGGCATGTTGTAGAATGTCCATAACTAAGCAAGGAAGATTTGAAAAGAAAAGGAAACAGAGATAAGAAAAATAAAGGTATGTGAAGAACATATTACTGATTCTAGAGCATTCTATCAAAGTAGAAACATCAGGTTATACCAATGATGATAAGCAAGTATAACAAAAAAGAAAAAGAATAGGAGGGAATGATAACAAAGAGGAGAGGGCAGTGATAAAAATTGTTAACTGTGCAGTCCTTTGACCCAGAGTTTTTCAATTGCACATGGAATTGTATTGAAATCATAATGGAAGAGCATTTTCAGCCTTCATTCCCAGTCAGCCACTCTAGAATATCACCATCAAATTGATTGCATCCAAGTTGTGAATTGAGAGTACTCCAGGTGGCCTTTGACATGACAGAAGGTTTGAAGGATGGGTTCCCAATTATTTCTAGTAATTTTCCAAAGTCCTTGTTGGATTTCTGAGTGCCATGGTTCCAATACCAATCCCTAAGTCACATCAAACTCATGTTGGGATAAAGATAGTATATGTATATTCAACTTAGGACCTTGTGAACCAGAGGATTCTGTGTCAATGCATGCTGAAAGTGCATTCTTGACTGAATAAGGATCTTTTGCATTGTAGGAAGGAGGGATATTGGTGTTGTATACTCAGAAAAGCCCAAACTTGTCTATCTACAACTTGAACAGCTTACATGATGAAGTGTGAAGGGATTGAACTGATTGTTTTAAGAAGGCAGGGGGGTAGGGGATTTGGAATGACATTAATGATAGTGGTGGCAAGTTCATTTCCTAGTTTAAAGCTACTGGCA
The DNA here is from genome assembly GCA_038090495.1 of Heimioporus retisporus. NCBI lineage: Eukaryota > Fungi > Basidiomycota > Agaricomycetes > Boletales > Boletaceae > Heimioporus > Heimioporus retisporus. The sequence continues at coordinate 10,281 of JBBPMV010000008.1, read as the reverse complement.
AATCACCACATATTTCAAGAGGAGGCAACAATGACAGCTTTTGTGAAAAAATGTCCTGGAATCATACCAGTAGCCTGTGATTGGAGGGTCATGAGCATTGCTGTGCTAAGGACTGCTGGTCATCTGCTGGTTGCTGTGGTAGGATGAAGATTGTCTAAAAGGATGCTTCCTTTAGACCAGATGATGAAGTAAGTAGTGCCTCACTTTCATGCTGTTGTAAACTGGATGGTGATTCTCCACTGATTTCAAGACATTAGGAGCAGTGAAAAAGCAATTTGAGCTTGAGGGTTTGTCACAAACAAAAGACTTCACACTTGGAGCTGCAAGGAAGACTCTTTTGGAGCAATATGCTTCCTTCACCTGGATGAGGGTGTCAGAGAGTTGCTTCTTGCCTTTGAGGCATGCCTTCTCATAATGGGTAAAGCTGGAGATGTCACTGTACACTTGGCTACACATGTATGTTTGTATGAATACCTCATCAATATGAACACCTGCCATTTCAGATGGATCAGGCCTCCCAAACCTAACCCCATTAGTTACTCCAGGCTATTATTATACCAAACCTTCATACCAGTTACACATCATAATATTGTCATGCTCAAATACAACTGTATAATTTGATGGAAAAGAAAAACATGGTACAGTTGCTGTACCTACTCAACTCAATCACTATCATATGTTAACACTGAATTACAATCATTCAATTCTTGCAGAAGACTCATAAAGTCCAGGTCTTTACATTCCACCCATTAAAATACTTACTGAGGCAAGAGTCAGTGCAAGGGGACACAAATCTGCTAAAAAAGTATCTACACCATTTGAATCTACCTCATAAGTCCAAAGGACCATTTGAACTGCAGAGTTGTCAATACAATGATGCATCATGTCTTCCTACCTCAAATACAACTGCTCAGCTTGTACAAGGGCAGCAACATATGTGTTCTTCCTTTGCTCAACTTGTGCAATGGCATAATGTATGCATTTTTCTGTCATAGTGTATCAAAAAGACAGCTTGTAAGATCATCCTCATCTCACTTCCCTGATACCTGAACATCTCATGAGCCCAATAAGTAAAGCAACATATTCATGACCCCCACCTGAAATTTCATTAGATCTTTATCCTGAAGTATCCACCAGTAAAGAAGAGATGCCTATTGCTTTCTTTCATCCTCCAAACTTGTACCAAACAACCTCTGGAATAATCTTGGATTGATATTGGGAATGCTAGCAGCTGGTATGCTATATCTTATGAAGCATGCATTTGCAGTGGTTGACATGGTGAGTGATGATATGGATATGGAAGGGAGTGGAAAACAGATGAAAAAGATATATATAAGTATATATACAGGATGATCTGTGTGACTTGTCAGCTGTGCCCATAACACATCATTGCAAATCAATTGTGTGTAGGACACACTTTTGGAGTTTGATGTGTGAAATGACAGGGTCTGATGGTACTGAGTGCACCATGTGCTTTATTTGCCTAAGTAAAACATATACAAGAGGGAATATTCTTGTTAAATGTCATGCCCCATGTCCTATGGCCCCTGTCCAAACCACATTGCCTCCATCCAACACCCCTTTGCACCCTTGGATCCCACCTCCACCTCTTGTCTGCTTTGTTCACCATTTACTTAGTTGTTTTGTTCTCACTCTTTCATATATAGTATTCTCCTAACTGGTACTTTTCCCAACTGGATGCTGATGATGGCAACCAGCTGGCTTTTGCCTCCATTCTGTTTATGGTACACCTCCATTACTTTAGTCAGTATGTGATGCACTGTACACACCACTAGTATGTAGCACTGCCATGTATTACACACCTCTGACAAGCTCTGCCCACTCAATCCTTCACATAGCCTCACATCTCATATATATAAACTTTGGGGTTTACTGAGGACTCTCCTCAGTTCTAATATCAACTTAGTCTCCTCCCATCTTCACTCTCTTCCTTCTCTCTCCTCTCTCTCACTCTCTCACTTTTACTCCACCTCAATAGCTTGCCACTGTCATTGACCTCCATCCGACCTCTGTCCTCTGAAATATGAGGACTGGGCCAGTACAAGGGCACAGGCCAATATCTGAAGCCAATGTCCTCATCCATCTGACCTCCACTACCTCCACCTCCAACCTCTGACCATGCATGCTATGTCCAACCTTCAAAGACCAGAGGAACTGGACTTGACATTAAATGTGAATAACAATAGATTGGTGTGGTACTATACAATTGGAAGGAATTGAAACCACTATTGCAGGACATGTTCATGTCCATTCTGGACTTTCAAGAATGTGTCAAAAAACATCTCAATCATCACTTGTTCCCTTGCAACTGTCCTAAGATGCTTGTCAGCTAGCAACCAGAGAGGGAATGGACAGGATGGAAATGCTAAAGCATACATTTTGATAATAAGTTAAAATCCAAAAAAAAAACAGCAATTATAATGTAAGGATAGAGAGGATAGAAGAGAAAGTACCCAAACTAAGATAAAACTTACCTTTTGGATGGCATGAGATCAAATTGGGCAAGACACTACTACTGCCCTTGGATGGAGAACTTCCACAACACCAATCCAAATGTTGAAAGATGAATCTACAAGAGTTTGATACAAAAAGTGTTGAATAATGTCATTCCCAAACTAAAACATATTTTTGTCTTGGAAATCATGCCAAAATAGGTATCCAATGTAGTCTGACCAAGATGTGTGAAGCACCCAACAGTTGCAGTTCTCAGCAGTCTGAAGCTGATGTAGCCAAGAGAATGTGAGTGTTGCATTAGATCCTATGAATTGATTAATGGCAACCCAGACTTTGACCAGGTATGTAAAGGTGATAAGATTACAAGAGACCTGTTGGAATGAATGGAAGGACTTGGAGGAGATGGGTAGTGGCAAGGAGGGGGGCAGTGGGATAGGTATTTACTTTGGCTTGTTGACAGTGTAAGTAGTCCTTGACATTTTTTCAGACAAAGATGGCCAGGCCAGGTCACCAGAATTCTGTGAACATGTGTTGGTGTGTCTTTAGGAAGCCAGGATAACTGGCAGAGGTATGATTGTAACATTGTACAATGATTGCACAGCAGAGGGTGGTGTCATTGGGAATGTGGACTTGGCCTTGGTAAGTCAGGATTCCCATGTCATACTTCCAGTTGGAGTGGCAGGAATAGAGGGCAGCTGGAACTTCTCCAGAAAGTGCTTGGAGAGAGTCAAGCATAAAAAGGTCTTCTTTTAAGGAGGAGTGGAGTTTATTGGATAAGGTGGTATCAATCATGTTGACAAAAAGGATCTTGGATAGGAGAGTGATATCATGATTGTTGGTTTCATCATCAGGAACAAGGTTAGGGCATTGAAAGAGGACATCTAATCTGGCAAGGGAGGTTCTAGAGACATGGAGTAACTGGAGGTCATAATTGGCTAAATCAAGAAGCCAGCATGCCTGACATCTGTTGAGGTCTTGGGACTGTCAGAAGTAAGTCAAGTTTCTGTGGTCAGTGAAGACCTAGACAGGGATGTGATGTTTTTTGAAATATTGTTTCCATATTTTGAAAGGCTGAATGATTTCTAGGAATTCTCCATTGTAGATGTCAAAGTTTCTTTCCACTGGGGAAAGCAATTGGGACAAATAAGAGCAATGGTTCCAATCTCCATTTTCATCAGTTTGCAGAAGAATGCCTTCAGTGGCAAATTTGAAACCATCAGTAGTGATGATAAAAAGTTTGGCAAGATTGGGAAATCAGAGAATTTGTTATGACATGAACTTTTTCTTTAATATGTCAAAGGCAGTGGCATATTTGTTGGTCCAATTCTACACAATAGACTTCTCTGTCAAGTCAAGGAGTGGTCTGGTGAGGTTCAAGTAATTGGAGATGAACCTCCTGTAGAAGTTTGTGAAAAGGATTGCACATCTTTGACTTTGGTTGGGGTGGGCTATTGCTTGATTCCATTGAGTTTGACAGGACCCATTGTGAGTGTTCTTTGACAATCATTTCAAGATATTCTATCTCTGTGGTAGAAAATTTGCATTTGGAGAGTTTCAGATAAAGATCAAGTTCCTTCATTCATTAAAGGACTTGTTTGGCCCTTTTGGGGAATCTTCATCAGGGAAGAAGATTAGCAAGTCATCCATGTAGATGATTAATCATCCTTTGGCAATCATACATATCTCTGAATGAATCATTTATAAATCATTAGAAAGTGACAAGAGAATTGGTGAGGGCAAAGAATATTACAGTCAGTTCAACAAGATCTTTATGGGTTATGAGGATGGCTTTCCATTAGTATCCATCTTTGATATGGACATTGTTGTATCTCCAACATATGTCAAACTTAGTAAATACTTTGGCATTCTTGAGTTTGGTGAAAGCAAAGAATGTGGAAGCTATGCACCTTTCCTGTTGTCTAAAGATCTTCCATCATGGCTAGACTCATGCCTTGCTTAGTCACCATGCTCTCTTGTGTGTGCAAAATCAATGTGACCTAAGGAAGACCATCTATCCACCTAGGATGAGTTCTGAGCATGGGTGGTTTCAAATAAAACACAATCTTGCCATGGTTCTCTTCCTGTTTGGACAGGACAGCTACCTCTGCTCATATCTTGGTCCCCCTGCTCAACTTGGCAACCAGATCAGCCACCCTTGGCAACACTTTCTGCAAAGTTCTCATGGTCTGACAAACTACTTCCTCCTTCCATGAAAACATTCATTGAGACCAACCTCTCATTTTCAGGACTTCCATAATCCATGCCAGCCTCTCCAGGAGGCACTTCCAGTGCCCACAAGCCTCATGCAAGGCTCAATGGAACCACTTGGACACCCACTCCAGCCCTGGTCAACACATGAATGGACTTTGTGCAGACCACTCACACATCCACTCCAGCCTTGGTCAAGTGGGTTGCCATGGAGAGACCCACAGATCCACAGTCCACAGGTAACCCAGGTCAGTAGTGCACCAACCACAACCACTGGTGAGTATGTCACAACCAACACAACAATGAGTGTGATGCTGCAACAGTCCTGGAACCAATGACACAAGCACAATGGCTTGACCACCACCATGACAAGGAGCACAAGGGTACTGCAACTGCATTCCCACCACACAACCATGATGAAGAGCAGCCATCCATCATGAGCACAAGAGCACTGCCCACTTGACACCAACCACAACAATTGATGTTGTGACTAATACAATGATGGTTTCAAATGCCACAACAGCCTTGAAACCACCAACCAACTGCACTGCAACCACAAGCACCATGGTTCAGCCACCACCACAAAGAGGAGGATGTGGGCACTGCAACTGCATGGCCACCATCCAACCATGACAAAGAATGGTGGCCATCACAAGGGCAAGGTGTGCCACCCAGCCAGTTCCAACTGCAACAATATGAATGTGTCATGACCAACACAACAATGGGTCCAAGACTGCACTGTGGCCATGAGTACAGTGACTCAGCCACCACCATGATAAGGATGAGGGCACTGCAACTACACACCCACCATCTAACCACAACAAACAATGGCCACCACAAGGGCAATGGTGCTGCACACTCAGCACCAACCATAGTAATGCAAACATATTGCAACCAACATGATGACAGGTTTGAGTGCCACAACAGTGCTACAACCACCAACCAACTATGCCATGACCAAGATGAGAAAGGGAGGGAATTGACAAGATGGAATCATGTACATATTATCAATTGTATTGTATAGCTTAAGAGATAGAAAAAGGGAACTATAAGGCTCATACAAGGCTTGCACATGGCCCTGGCATGCCCTGAGTGGAATTCAAGGCCAGAGGCCTCTATGTGGCCCAGTCATAGGGACATATTACATCCTACAGAGGAATTTGGTTAGTAAGGCCACTACTGCCTCCAAAAAGTGCTGCCTGAAGTGAGATCAGCACAGGTATGTCATTTGTCTATCCATGTACATGATCTCACATTACACCACTCATTACACCAAGAGGTTATTGTAATCCATGATTCTTCACTTACATTTGTGACCTCATTTAGGCCTATAGCATATATATGGTCAATGGTTTTGAAATGATGCTCAAAACTCTATTCCAGGACTTAGTAGATCTCATATATTTTTGTGGGTTAGCCAGTGACTGAAACACCCATACACACATGACACACATGTGGAGGAGTGCAGGTGGAGATCCAAATACAAGATCTGGCAATCTGTGGTGGGAAGTGGAGGAAAGAACACAGAGTCCAATGTGTAGACCCAGGCAGAAATGATAAGGTGAAGTATGAGGGATCAGAGTAGTGTAGAGAAGAGTAGAAGTAGGAATAGAAACACAAGCATAGTCTGCTCAATCTCAGGTCCTCATTGTACAGCAGGAAAACTTCAAGAGAACTCAACTAAGGAGTTCTCCAGAGTGGCCAGAGCCATTTAAATACTACTACCAAGGTATGTACATGTAGTGGATCAATCTATGATGTCTGGTCATAGGACATGACATCTGGTATTGATTGTGCAGTATCTGCCTGGTAATCAGGCAGAGCTGTGGAGGGGGAGGAAGAGGTGTGGCAATCAGTGGGAGAATGGTGGAATGCAATCACAAGGGTCACCATCAATCAACAGGGTGAGGGTTACTCATTTGCTGTGGATGGTGCCCATCAGATGAGGCCATTGAGGCCATTCTGGAATGTTACATATACATAATGTGAATGTCCAACATTAGACAATGTGGAGGACCAGTCCAAGCCAGTGGACAAGGCAGGAAGCTGAAAGCAGAGGAGAGTGGAGGATGGCAGAAGAGAGTGGAAAAGAGGCCAGTATAATAGTGATCTTGGTACAAACAAGGCCTACATTGGGATTTACCTTGTATCCTGATCAATGATGTGATCCAGAATATGTGCCCATGCTCTTCATTGTTACAGATGTACATTTTTCACTTTCTTTATGCCTCTTTTCTTTTCCTTTCTTTTTCCATTCTTAGCCCCTGATGGGGTGTACACATCGGCAATGGCTGACATCTAAGCATATGTTTATCTTTCACTTATGAGTATATGGACCCATTTGATCTTTCACTTCTTCATGGACTCATAGACCATGCATTCACCTTCTGATTTCCTTCATGAACATCACATATGTCATGATTGGACTCACCTCACACCTAGGACATGTTGGCCCCTATGATCATTTATCTTTAGATCTGCCACACCATGCACCTACAGTATGTTCTCTTCATGATCTACACATGTATGGCTATGCTGCCACATCCTCACCAAATGCACATGGACAAACATGTAAAGTAGTATATAAACCCAATAGATCCCCAAGGAACTCCTCAGTCAAGTTCTCTTGGTTCTCCCCTCAGAGTTCCATAGCAAGATAGACTCTTTCAGCTTCTTTTTCTTCCTTCAAGTACTTGCATCTGTGTGCTCATGCTCACTCTCACACTTTCATCTATGCCTGCACTTGACTACAACTTTGAGTGTTTCATTCATACAGCATAAATGATTTTATAGATGATATTTTCATATATTTCTATGGTGCACATTGGAAACAAAAGGGAAAAACATTCTGTTAGGCAATAAAACAGGCTCTAGGCTGAAAAACCAACTCAGGATTGAAGCACTAATCTATTTGGTTACTCACAGATTGGAATTGGGTGCTGCATAACCATATCCATAATAATTTTCCTTCTTTCCTCTGTCTCAGCAGCAAGGTAATGGTCATAGAGCCTTTCAAGTGCACTGGCCACTTGAGCAGATGTGCCAGATGTGTGGTATTTTGCTGTAGCCACTTTGAATGGCTCAGGGTGCTTGTTTTGGTCAAGAAAAAAAGAATATTGAAGAACAAGCAAAAGACCTGTATATAAAAATGTAACCATGGCTTGAACATAGGCTGGAATGACATGCTTATCCCTTGCTGAAGGATATCTTTCCATGCCTCCCCCTGTGATGTAACCTAGTGAATATACATTTAGATAATGAGTGGACCATCATGTGATTAAATATACCACATGAGAGTTATCCATGCTAGATGATGAAATCTGTGGAATAATAGGTTTTGGCAGGAACACATGATTGTTATATTATAGATATTGACCTCCTGTAATTTCTCAGTTTGCATAATCTAAATGATATTAGCTATGAAAGTTGATGAATAAAAGGAGAAACCCAACTTCCTAATGCAAAAGATAAATTATGTATTTGAAATAAAGTAAAGTAAAAGGACTTACAGCCTAAATAAAAATAATGTGCAGATTTCAAAAATACATTATGTGTTAGAAAGTAGACCTACATCCTAGAGTTTTTAAAACATGAATCAGTAATATCAAAAAATTAAATTATAGCTTACCAGCTAAGCAATGTTGTACATGGGGTGAAAAAATACAATTATTGGTATTAAATAAACAAAATTGCAATCCACATCAGATGCTTGCTACAAGTAAAAGAGTAGTGAGATTGAAATTCATTTCTAATCATAAAGCACCTACTAGCTGTGCATGGAAAAACCACTTACCTCCTATGAGTGGAAGTGCAGCAAACAAAAACCATAAGATAAATGCTCATTTCCAATGCATATCAGACCACTTACTTCCTATGAATGGAAGAGCAGCAGAACAAGGGCCATGAGATAAATGCTCATTTCCAATCCACATCAGACCACTTACTTCCTATGAATGGAAAAGCAGCAGAAAAAAGGCTATGAGATAAATGCTCATTTCTGATCCACATCAGACCACTTACTTCCTATGAATGGAAGAGCAGCAGAAATAGGGCCATGAGATTAATGCTCATTTCTGATCAACATCAAACCACTTACAAACTATGAATGGAAGAGCAGCCAAAAAAGGGCCATGAGATAAATGCTCATTTCTGATCCACATCAAACCACTTACTCCCTAAGAATGGAAGAGCAGCAGAAAAAGGGCCATGAGATAAATGCTCATTTTTAATCCACATTAAACCACTTACTTCCTATGAATGGAAGAGCAGCAGAAAAAGGGCCATGAAATAAATGGTCATTTCTGATCCACATCAGACCACTTACTCCCTATGAATGGAAGAGCAGCAGAAAAAAGGCCATGAGATAAATGCTTATTTCTAATCTACATCAGACCACTTACTTCCTATAAATGGAAGAGCAGCAGAACAAAAGCCATGAGATAAATGCTTATTTTTGATCCACATCAGACCACCTACTTCCTATGAATGAAAAAGCAGCAGAAAAAAGGCCATGAGATAAATGCTTGTTTCTGATCCACATCAGACATTTACAAACTATGAATGGAAGAGCAGCAGAAAAAGAGCCATGAGATAAGCACTCATTTCTGATCCACATCAAACCACTTACTTTCTACAAATAAAAGAACAGCAAAAAGGGCCATGAGATTAATGCTCATTTCTGATCCACACCAGACCACTTACTCCCTATGAATGAAAGAGCAGCAGAAAAAGAGCCATGAGATAAATACTCATTTCCAATCCACATCAGACCACTTACCCACTATGAATGGAAGAGCAGTAGACCATGAGATAAATGCTCATTTCTAGTCCACATCAGACTGCTTACAAACTATGAATGGAAGAGCAGCAAAAAAGGGCCATGAGATAAATGCTCATTTCTAATCCACATCAGACCACTTACTCCCTATGAATGGAAGAGCAGCAGAAAAAAGGCCATGAGATAAATGCTCATTTCTGGTCCACATCAGACCACATACAAACTATGAATGGAAGAGCAGCAGAAAAAGAGCCATGAGATAAGCACTCATTCTTGATCCACATCAGACCACTTACTTCCTATGAATGGAAGAGCAGCAGGAAAGGGCCATGAGATAAATGCTTATTTCTGATCCACATCAGACCACTTACTTTCTATGAAGAGAAGAGCAGCAGAAAAAGGGCCATGAGATAAATGCTCATTTTTAATCCACATCAAACCATTTACAAACTACAAGGAAGAGCAGCAAAAAAGGAGCCATGAGATAAATGCTCATTTCTGATCCACATCAGATCACTTACAAACTATGAAAAGAAGAGCAGCAGAAAAAGGGCCATGAGATAAATGCTCATTTTTAATCCACATCAGACCACTTACAAACTACAAGGAAGGGCAGCAGAAAAGAAGCCATGAGATCCATGCTCATTTCTGATCCACATCAGATCACCCACAAACTATGAATGGAAGAGCAGCAAAAAAGGGCCATGAGATAAATGCTCATTTCTGATCCACATCAGACCACTTACTTCCTATGAATGGAAAAGCAGCAGAAAAAGGGCCATGAGATAAATGCTCATTTCTGATCCACATCAGACCACTTA
>JBBPMV010000007.1:41642-87608 GCA_038090495.1 Heimioporus retisporus | reverse complement strand
AGCCTTGTACACTACCCTAAATGTTTCACCCATATAGTAAAGCCCATTGATCACAAAGGGCCTGATAGATTTGCAAGAGTAGATACAGATTGGAATAACCAAATGGGGGGAATTGTTGAGAACCTATGGTTTGTTATGCTTGGTCCAGGTAGGAACAAGCATAGGCTCAAAGAACTAGAACATAGGGTCAAGGATTTGAGGTACTGACAAAGTACCTGCCACTAGGGTCAAGAGTTTGGCCAACCAGGACATATGGTTGGTGTTTCAAGTAGTAGTGAGTTTTGATGAGGGGAGTGAAGGGGACAAGATGAATTGAGCAAGACTAAGCTAGAGTACAAGGAACAAAGTACTTAGGCTTATATACTGTGCAATGGAAGGTCATGGAAGGTTATGGAACATCCATGACTAAGCAAAGAATATTAAAAAAGAAAGAGAAACAAAGATAAGAAAGATAAGGGTGTGTAATGAACATGTTGTATGTTCTAGAGCACTTTATTGAAGTAGAAGCATTGGGTTAAGCCAATGATGGTAAGCAAAGATAACAATAGAAAAAGAATAGGGGCAAATCATAACATAGTTGATGTGGTGAGAACACATCAACATGTGCCTAGTGGAGAGGGTAGATTGGACCCATGACCAAATGAAGATGTTGCTTGCAAATTATTTACATTCTGCATTGCTCTTGGGGTAGAAAAGAGATGTGGGGAAGATGTCTGGTTGTGTTGAATCATGCAGTCCAAAATCTTGGATTAGTGTAATCCTCCATTAGGGTCAAATTCATTGCAGACATAGAGAAGTCAAAGACTCTCTCCCAGTTCACAGCTTTCAAGGTGCCATCTTTGAGCTGGTTCATCAGAATCAAATCCAGCTGTCTTGAAGTGAACTCTATAAGTTGGTTTTGAGCCACTGCTGTCATCTGCTGCATTTGCTAAACTTGTGTTATTGGGTGAAGTTCACTGTAGGAGGAGAGGCTACTTGATCTGCTTCTACTTCTCTTTCCCACATCTTCTGGTTTGGTTGGTAAAACCTGTTGATCTCCAATTGTTCCTCCAAAGTGAGATCCCACACATTCCTTTGCTCTTTCCCTTTGTGGGACTCTGGTATGGAGCTAAATGATGGGTAAGTCAGGAGCTGTGAGCAGGACTATCCAAGTTTGTAGATTGAAAGAGGAAGAACTGGGACTTCCTAAAACAAGAGCTGGAGGAGATGGACTGGGACTAGTTGGGCTGTAGGTAGGAGAAGCAAGGGTAGATGAAGTGGTAGGATATTTGGATGACTTGATGGGCTGGCCATTGGCTGATCCAGGGCAGCTGGGCTCACAACTTAGACCATGTTGTAGGTGAAATTTTGGAGGAATGGAAAAGGAAATTTTCAAGGCTTGATTTGGATGAGGGATGGGAGTTTCTTCTTAGAAAATCTTGTACTATTCTCACAGCTGATGTTAACATGTTGTTGGGGAGGGGGAGGGTGTAGTGGTGCAACCTACTGTCTGGTAGCCTAAAGCTACAGGGTTTGAATCCCTGGCCTCCTGCCTTCTTTCTTTGCACCCATCCTCATGTGGATGATTTGTCAATGCTGTCATTGGTTAGTTGAATTGGGAGGGTCATGTGACATTAGTGGGATTGGCACAGCCCCAGCTGAAATGTGTAAAGGGGTCCTAGTGGAGGAAATAAGTCCTCTTGGGTACAGCTACAAACTGGAATGGCCTGGGTTGAGAAGAACAGAGGAGCAATCAAGCCAGAACAAGTAGTGGGAGGCCCCTGTACACCTCATACTTAGCATAATGGCTTTGGCCAAGTCTAGCCTTTGGGGTGGGGACCACTGGGACCAGCTCAGCAGTCTTGGCAGGAGGGTGATAGCTCTGTTAGGGATGAAAAGTGGTACAACCCACACAAAAATGACTATCAACCACCATGCAGTACCTGTTGCCACCCAATCAGCTGTAATATTATTAATACCATTAGTACTCAGATCACACAGTGAGGTGAATTGGGATTCAATTCACTGCAATATGAGAAGTACAAAGTATTATGTGGGCTGTCCTATCAACAGCCCACCTTATATGTATTCTACAGGTACATGTGATTCACATATCACATATGCCATGGTATTGCCAATTGTGCTGTCCATCCTCCAATGGCTGTCATGACTGTGTAGTACAATGCACCATTACCCTAATTGGGCTTTAAGCCCCTATGGTACTAATCTAAGGGCCATTAGCCCATTATTCTTATATGGACATTAGGCCCTTACACCCTCCCCCTTTATGAGCTGATAAGGCTCAGATTAAGAGAGATATATTGAATTCAAGAAAAGAATGGTATATACATGTGAGGAAATCAATTAGAGTACATGTAATAATGAAATAAAATACATATAGTCCATGAAGACATGACCAAATATTCATGAGGGGAGTTTAATCCCTCTTGTCACAAGACATGATAGGGTTATGTCCATCTGGAACAATACACATGCTTTACATATGAGATGGGTCTTCATTCATGCTAACCTTGCCCTTTTCAACAATTCCTGATTACACAACTACTAGCAAGTTATGGTGAGCAGCTGCTTGTGAGGACATGGACCACCCATCATACTCTGTAAGGCAGGCGGCTTGACAGCTGAACGTTTATGCTAAACATTTACATACTGATCTTGCTATTTGGCACATGCTCACGTGCCCATCTATTTGGTATGCTATTGCACCCACCCAGATATATATAAGGGCAGGCCATCGTAGTTAGATCCCCAAATCCACCATTTTTGCAAGTTCTCTTGTTTGTCCTCTCAGTGTTTCCTGCCTCAGCAAGCTTCCACTTTTTTTTGAACTCGTATTACTGTTCTGATCTCTGACTCTTGCCCACTGTTATCGCTGTATCTGATCTCTGCCCATCGTATCTCGCCCTGGAATGCAAAGCTATACTTGCCGTGCACAACAGTTGACCATTCATACCAGTCCCACACTCAGTTCACTGCTCAGCTCACCACCACCAAACTTGCCACCCTCTTCCTCCTCTTCCTCCTCGATCCCTGTCCCCCAAACCACTTCCAGAATGCCTGGATCCAGTGAATTCATCCAGACATCTGGCAACAAGGCACCTACCATCACTCCTGGTAGCCTGACACCACAGGTTTTACGCTGTTGGGAAAACGGCTGCTGCCAATATTTCTGTATCAAGTCCATTGCTGCTGACATGCAGGTAGGTTATGTAGCCTGGAATCTGCTGGATCCTCAGGTGCAAGATTGGTTCAGGACCAATCAAGATCAGCTAACCCTGTTGTCCTTCAATGACTTCCTGATTGAGCTGCAATCTGTCTGGCTGCCATTGGACTGGGACACTCTCCTATGACAACAACTGCTTGGATCTCTGCAACAAAACTGTGCATTCCATGACTGGGCTCTAGAATTGGAGGGTTTGAATAGTGTTCTCTGCAGTACCCCTTCCCATCTTTCCAATGATGCCTTGTGGTTCCATTTGGAAGCACACCTCCACCCTGACTTACAAAAAAAACTTCTCTTGGTTGCCCCAGTTCCAAATGAGGCCTTCCACACCTAGCTTGAGCATGTCTCGCGATTGGATGATGATCACACTCATGAAACACATCATCATCGCCAACTGATTGAGATGCTCTTAAAGGACTTGTGGGCTGTCTCAACCTCCACCTCCTCATGGCCCAACAAAACCCCTCCCACTTCCTCTTCTGCGACAACTCATCTCACCTTTGTATGACTCCCCCCCCTTACTCCCAAGGAGCGGCGCCTCCTGATGGAAAACAATAGGTGTCTCAAATGTTGCATCCCTTTTGTTGATCACCGGTCTCATGACTGTGCCACTGGCTTCCCTGATGCCTCGTCCTACCATATGCTGACAGCCACTGATATTGAATGCCTTCAGCCTCCCATTACCCCCGCTGCCATGTGTACCTCAGTGACTTGGGCCAAACATGTTGTTGCTATCACTGAAGCACCCCATGATGCCCTGGTGGTTGGGGTTGTCATGCCTGCTGCAGATCTCTTGTGTGGATCTGACTCGAAATCCAGGTGCATTGCACCCTTCTCTGTTCCACACCTGCACTGGGCATGTCTTGTCGACGGGCCAAATGCTTTTTCTCCCATGTGTGTGGATGCCCTAATTGACCACGGGTCTCCCGTAGTTTTGATTGAATAGGTGCTTGTGTTGCACCTCAGGCTTTGTGTCCGCACCCTTCACTGCCCATTTCCTATAACGATGGCAGTTAGTGAGGGACAGACTCCCACTGTTTTGACACATTATGTCCATTTGTCCTGCATGTCCCTTGATTCTTCATTTTCTTCCAAAACTGTTCATGCCCTGATTGCACCGACCCTTTGCACTCCAATTTTGTTGGATTCCCCTTTTCTTTCCCATAACTGTGTTGTTATCAATCACAAGCATTGTACCTGTATTGCCAAAGACTGCAATTATGACCTTTTACAGCCCCATACATTTCCCACTCCTTCATCCCCTCCCAACACATGTGTGGCTTCACCTGATCTTCCTGCCTTATGACAAATGGTGGTGGATGAGCTTAAGTACGTCCTCCCCACCTTGCATGAGTGTATTGATGCCTCTTGTGAGACTGTCAGACCTCCCAATGTCATTGCTGCCATTCAACTTCGAATTGCAACCATTGCCTCTGCCAAACATCTGCTTCACCAGAATGCAGCTGTTAAACAAGAATTTGCTGATCGGTTTCCTTCCAACATTCCTCATGTAGACAACCTTCCTGATGATTTCCTCTTTCACATTAGGGTCTGTGAGGCTGATAAAATTATCTGGTCATGCTCCTATGACTGCCTGCAAAAATATTGTGCAGCTTGGAAGACCCTATTGGATCAACACCTCGTGGCAGGCCGTTTGCAACCTTCCAACAGTCCACATGCCTTGCCTGCATTCATTATCCCTAAAGCAGATCCTACTGTCCTTCCCCATTGGGTAAACGACTACCATCTCTTGAATGCTAACACCATTCCCAACAGTCACCCTCTGCCTCAAATTGACAAAATATTGTGTGACTGCATAAAAGGTAAAATATTTGGGAAAATTGACATGACCAACTCCTTCTTTCAAATGAAGATGCATCCAGACGATATTCCCCTTACCACTAACCTGACTCCTTTCAGTTTGTACAAATGGACTGTCATGCCGATGGGGGTGCACAATATGCCCCCTTACCATCAGTGCCACATCATGGCCACCTTATGGCATCTCATTGGCAAAATCTGTCATGTCTACCTTGATGACATCATAATCTGGTCTCAAATGCTCAAGGAACACGAGGTCAATGTGCAACTTGTCCTTGAAGCACTTCACAAGGCCAGTCTCTTCTGCTCACCAAAGAAAACATCACTTTTCCTTTTAGAAGTCAATTTCCTAGGCAGGTGGATCTCCTCCTGTGGTGTTGAGCCAGACCCGAAGAAAATTGCTTGCATCCTTGACTGGCCAGTCCCTTGCTCCGCTCATGATGCCTGGTCTTTCCTCGGTCTTGTGCACTTTCTGGCTGACCACCTACCTCAGGTTGCTGAGCACACCTGCATACTCTCGTCCCTCACCACTAAAGAGGCTGAATGCCACTTCCCCATCTGGCAACCGGAGCATGCTCATGCCTTCCAAGCCCTCAAGGACCTTGTTGTCAGCCTGCATTTTATTGACCATAACAATCCGGGTGATGATAAAATCTTCCTGACATGCGATGCCTCTGATTTCCACACAGGCACAATGCTCTTGTGGGGTTGTACATGGAACACAGCCCAGCCTGTGGCCTTTGATTCTTCCCAGCTCCATAGCGCTGAACTCAACTATCTAGTACACGAAAAGGAACTGCTTGCAATTGTCAAAGCTCTCAAACATTGGCATATTGAATTACTTGGCGCACCTGTTACTGTCCTCACCGATCATCGTATGCTTGAAAACTTCCTCTTGCAATGCAAGCTCTCTCAGTGCCAAGCATGTTGGCAAGAATACCTTTCACAGTTTGATCTCTCCATTTCCTACTTACCTGGCAACTGCAATATTGTTGCTGATGCCCTCAGCCATACCATGCCAGCCATTGTGGCTCCTCTTTGCATAGCCTTAGCACTCACGGCTTTCCCCACACCACCAGTGGGAGCATTGTCTGTGGCACTTGATCAGTCCCTTGTACAGGACATTTTGCAAGGCTACCTTGACGACCCATACTGCCACCATCTCTTTTCTCTCCTTGGTTCTTTCCCTAACCTAATAGAACGTGATGGACTTCTGTATTTGTCAGATTGCTTGATCATCCCATGGGTCTCAAACCTACGCAAGTCTATTTTTTGCCTGGCACATGACTCCCTTGGGCATTTTGGTGGTGAAAAGACCTATGCTTCCCTCTGTTCGTCCTACTACTGGCCTAACATGCGGTGTGACCTGCTCGAATCATACATTCCCAGCTGCTCCAAATGCATGTGCAACAAATCACCCACAACAGTGCCGAGTGGTCCTCTACATCCCCTGCCAGTGCTGGATCAATGTGGCAACTCTGTTGTGATTGATTTTATTGGCCCCCTCCCCACTGAGCATGGCTTTAACACAATTATCTCCTTCACTGACCATCTGAATGCAGATATCTGCCTCATCCCTTGCAAAGACTCCATTTCGGTGTGGGACCTCACAGGGCTATTCTTCAAACATTGGTACTGTGAGAATGGTCTCCCTCTCAAGATTGTTTCCGATCAGGACAAGGTCTTTCTCTCCAAGTTCTGGCATGCCCTGCACCAGCTCACGGGTGTGCACCTAAAAATGTTGTCTGCCTACCACCCCCAAACAGATGGCACAAGCAAGTGCACAAACAAGACTGTTATTCAACTTCTTCATTGTCATGTCGACCATCTACAACATGGCTGGGTCAAAGCCTTGCCAAAAATCCACTTTGATATCATGAACTCCATTAACAGCAGCACTGGCTACTCTCCATTCCAGCTGCACCTTGGCCAATCGCCATGTGTACTACCCCCTCTGTTCATGCCAGATCCTGAAGCACCAGAGACTATTGATGCTCACACATTACTGTCACAGTTACAAACTTGTGTATGGGACGCACATGACAATCTATTAACCACTAAGCTCTCTCAGGCTGTTTCAGCTAACAAACATTGTATGCCTGCTCATGTTTTCCAGGTTGGTGATCAGGTACTTCTCACTATGAAGCACTGGCGGCACAAGTATCTACAGGCTGGAGATAAATGAGTTGCAAAGTTCATGCCACGGTTCAATGGACCCTACCTTATCACTGACGCTCACCCTGAGTCCTTGACCTACACACTCAACTTCCCGAACTCGCCCAATATTTTCCTGACCTTCCATATCAGCCAGCTTCAACCGTACATATGAAATGATGCTTCTCTCTTCCCCTCTCATGAACACCCTCACCCTGGGCTGGTGATAACCCCCTCTGGTGCCAAAGAAAATTTCATTGATCGTATCTTGGACGAGCATCGAAGAGGTTGTGGGAAGTAGTATTTGGTGTGCTGGGTTGGGTATGGTGCTGAAGATGATGAATGGTTGCCATAGTGGATGGTTGAAGACTGTGAGGCATTAGATGTTTGGGAAGCCAAGAATGCGTATGCTTTCATGATGGAGGGGGAGGGTGTAAGGCAGGCGGCTTGACAGCTGAACGTTTACACTGAACATTTACATACTAATCTTGCTATCTGGCACATGCTCATGTGCCCATCTATTTGGTATGCTATTGCACCCACCCAGATATATATAAGGGCAGGCCATCGTAGTTAGATCCCCAAATCCACTGTTTTCGTGAGTTCTCTTGTTCATCCTCTTAGTGTTTCCCACCTTGGCAGGCTTCCATACTCAATGCTAATGGCATCATGCAGTTGAGTTGGAGAGACCTTCTCCATCATGACCCCAAGGTTGATCACCTGTTGTTCATACCACTAGAGCAATTGAGAGGATGCCTCATTATTCATTGGCAGTGCTAGGTTAGTTTGAATGGGTACAAATGCAGCTTAAACCCCAGGGTCAGCAAGTGTTCCCCCATTTTTGACATGCTCAAGCATTTCTGGGTGGTCCCTTGTGCTCAAGAGGCAGCATCATTGGTCTTGTGGTAGCTGACACCATTGGCTGCAAGGTAGGCCATGATTTTGGTGGGTCCAACATTCTTGATGAACTTGCCAGCCTATCTGGCCCTTTGTCCTGTGGTAGGCATGATATCTGCCTACCTGATGAAGTCATGGTACTGTCCAGGTACAAGTAATAGACAAATGAGCCCCTGGACCCACACATTCTGGCTGTGGGCATACAAGGCAACAGGAGCCAACCACTTCATGATGAGAAAGCCTTGTACATGACATGTGAGGGGATGTTCAAAATCCAAATCAGAATCATTGGGCACTGACAGCAGGCTGACTGTGCCAGGGAATAATCTCCTTACCAAATTAATCAGGTTGGAGTTTTGGATTTGGTTGATGAAGTCAACCCACTTGCATGTAGGGGTGCTCAATGAGGGCACTTCCCTGGGATGTAGGGTTTTTTCCCCCTTGCATTGGATGAGCCTTATTCTGGCTCTTGTGCAGCTCAGAGGCTCTCCTTCTTGTCATGGAGATATTTCTTGTACAATATGACCTTTTTTTCCTTGTTTTTTGTGGCATACCATGCTGGTGGCCTTCACATCCTCATGACCACACAAATTACCTCATTGGTGGGAAGGTTCCTCTAACATCTCCACAGGTTCAGGTAGTTCATCAAGTTGAGAATCTTCTTGAGAACCAGGGCCCTTTCCTGTGGCTCATTATAGGCAACTTGGAAGAGGTCATGTAACTCATTTATTGTATTGTAAAGTGTAATGGAGCCCATGATCCCATCCATCATTTTGGTGCACATCACTAGTGTTCTCCTTTGCCTGAAGGAAGGTGGTATTCCTGTGTGGATGTTTTTGAGTGCCTTCTGGCACATGATGTCTTGGAAGGCATACAAGTTGCTTTTAATGCAGACAAATAGGGTTTGTGCCCCCTGAGTGTCAATTCCCTCACCAAGGATGAGTATTCCAATTGGCAGGATTGCTTAGTTTGGTTTAGGGAATATTGCCCCTTTGATTAAGTTGAACTCATTGATCTTTTTGAGGTCCTTGTCATCCTCCAGGATTTTATCCATTGGTATATCCTTGTATGGAAGAACGAATTCTTGTGGCATTAGGGATTTAGCCCATTGTTTCCCTTGGGTTTTCTTGGAGAGTGCAGATGGACTCTGCAAAGTGATGATGATAGCAGGTAGATCCTGCAGGATGGTGAATGGTGTCATGGGAGGTGGACAAGATGGCATGTTTGAAGGGAGGAGAGAAGTGGGTTCTACCTGCTCCCTCCCCTTCTCAAGAGACATGGATGACTTCACAGTTGGGGAAAGTGTGTTGATTGCAGCACCTTGTGCCAATTGTTTATGGAGGGCAATGAGCTCCACCTCAGTTTCATCAAGGTGTGATCACAGGTGGTTTTGCTCATCCTACAGGTACTCAATGCTGTGTAGAGAAGGCCTTGGTGGGTATGTGTGTTGGAATGGGGGTGAGTTCATGATGGGTGGATGAGATAGAATTGTCCTGGGTTCTACAGGAGGTTAGAAGAAGGGAGGACAGACTAGAGCCACAGAGATCATGTTAGGACATGAAGAAATGGAAGTCTGGGTCAATTTTGAGCAGGGTTGTTGAGTCTGAGTAGGTTGACAGTAGAGAGAGAATGACAAAGCAAGAGTGGAAATGACAAAGCAGAGAGAGAAAGACTTGATGAATTGAATGAAAACACGAGATGGCACTTGCTCACACTTAGAGATGGACGTTCAGATGAAAGAAGGTTCCTTTATTTAATATCAAAGCACATATTTATAGTCCAGGTTTTGCCTGGACTCTGCCAATGACAAAATGGATACAAAAAGGTATAGAATGGATGGCAATTGAAAGGAAAAGAGGGAGAAAATGAGTATACAGTGAAAGGATAATGTCTGATAAAGGTTTGCCATGTGATGGTACAAGAAAAGGTTGGTCCAGATAATGGACCACAGAACAGATGAATATGAACAAGAGTGGACTCATCATGGATGGACTGTCTTGAAGCATGGATGGACAGATAAGTTGTGGAGACCTACATATAAAAAGCTGCAAAACAGAAGGATACAAACATAGAGAGTGTCAACTCTCTACAGCGGTCCATGCATTCGTCATACATATGATGTAACAAGTAACAGGATAGCATGTCCAAGAGCTTAGGGAAGAGGGCTTTTATCTCCTTTGGATTTTGGAATATTGCTGTTCTGAGGTGTGAATCATATTCAAAGCATGATTGACAGGACCATGAGGTCTTGTGCATCAGGAATAGGATCATCCCATGCACTTCCCAACCAAATTCAATGGAGTGATGAAAAACATCACAGAGGTGACATCACCAGAGGGGAAGCAGAGGTTGAGCTGAACAAAGTGTGTGATGGTGGCATTTGAAAAACTGTTGAGAAGTCAGAGGGAAAGTGGAGTGATCATATGTAGGTGGGCAAAGAGTGTTTATTGATGAACAAAGAATCTATAAAACAATGGATAGAGCTGGAGTCAACTAAAGTGAGTATAGGAGGTAGATCATGATCAACAAGAGAAAGGGAAGGTATAAGAGAGTTTGGATTGGAGAGAGTGGATGTATTGAGGCAGACCTCTGTAAGTGTGTGAGCAGAGTCAATGCAGTCTCCAGGTCATGTGGAGTCCTGATGACTGCTGACTATTTTATGGTTTCTGCAGCACTGGAGGTCAAAGCAACCATGGATGCTCTAGCCCTAGAGGTCTTTGATGTCAACTTGGAACACTTCTTCACATTGTGACCCAGCTGGCCACAGAATATGCAAAGCTTGTTCTTGAAGTGGCATTGGCACTTTTCTTTAGTGAGCTTGCTGTCTTTGCCTAAATGGGATGAAGTGTTGGAGTTGGGAGGTTTGGCAGATGTGGAGGAAGATTTGCTGGAGGTGTGGGAGTGAGAAAATGTAGCCAGCTTGGGAGAGGATGAGGAGTTGGAGGAGTTGTTGGAGGACTTCTTCAAGGACGAGGTGGAGGACTTGTAATCATTGGATGAAGATAAAGATGGGGAGGATTTCTCCTTTTGCCAGGATTGCTCTGACTTCTGCTCCTAGTACCATGCATTGATGGTTTGGACAAGCTAGTGGAGGTCATCAAGCTTTCCAGGCTTTCTGATGCAGGAGATCCCATCTTTGATATAATTGGGGAGTTTGTTGTAGAAGTGATGGTGGAGTGCACCATTGCTGTAGTCCTGTAGCATACTGGCAAGCCAGTTGAACTCCACATTGTACTTGTTGATCCTACTACCATCCTTCATTGTCAAATGGTCAAGCTGGTGCTTAGTGTCTTCAATAGGACTGTACAGATCAAAATTGACACAGAATTTGTGGATGAACTCTTTGTAGTCATTTTTCCACATACATGGTTTGGGGACATACAACTGTAAGAGGTTGGGTTCAAACCACTCAAGAGCCATACCCTTAAGATATGACTGTGTGAAGATGACCTTAGTGTGGTCTGTCTGGAATGCCTTGGGGCACTCCTGAGAATTTAACTTGCACTGAACAAGGAAAGTGTGGAGTTTGTAGGGTTTGTTCCATCAAACATGTCTGGCTCATGAACCTTGGTCTGAGTGGAGGAAGACTAACCCAATATCTGCACTTGGGCAAGTGACTGAATTACTTGTGTGAGGACAACAAGTGGATTAGGAGGTGGGGTGGGAGCAGGTGCCAGTGCAGGTGCTAGAAGCTGAGCAGGGGGCAGAGTGGTTGGATTGGAGTTGAGATCATCATCATTGTCATCATCATTGTCATCACCACCACCACTGCCAGGAGACCTGGGGTTGCTAGGTCCAAAGGGTCCAGGGCACAAAGGGCTCTTTGCTGGTCTGGCAGGGGCTGCAGTACCTACCAGGTGTTGGAGTGTATGGGCCTTCTTTGGCCTCAGGAGCAGGAAGGTCTGCATGGCCTTTGCCTGTATCTGGATGTAGAAGTAGGGGAGGAGTGATCACACAGTGGGTAAAAGAAGAGAACATCTCTTCTCCTACTGGAGGAAGGATGTTAACACTGCTGGGCATACTGGGACCTGGATCAGGAGGTTGGGACTTGTGTTGTGTCTGAGAACATGTGCAAATAATGCTTTGCAGAGACATGAGTGAAATGAGGTGAACAGTACAAGTGTTAGTTTGAATATACTGTCAAGTCTGGTTCCTTTGGTCTTCAGAGGTCAGACATAGCATGTATGGTTGGAGGTTGGGGGCAGAGATAGTGGTGGTTGGATGGGTGAGGACATCAGCTTCAGGTATTGGCCTATGCCCTTGTACTGGCCCAGTCCTTATATTTCAGAGGGCAGAGGTCAGACAAAGGTCAATGACAGCAACAAGCTCTCAAGACAGAGTAAGAGTGAGAGAGTGAGAGAGAAGAGAGGAGAGCAAGAGCAAAGATAGGAGGAAACTAAGTTGATATTCAAACTGAGGAAAGTCCTCAGCAGAGTACAGGGTTTATATACAAGGAATGAGAGGCTATACAAAGGGTTGAGTAGACAGAGCCTGTTAAAGGTATGCAGTGCATGGCAGTGCTATATACTAGTGGCACACACTGCATCATATACTAACTAAGGTAATGGAATTGTATTATAAATGGAATGAAGACAAGAACTGGCTGGCTGCCATCACCAGGATCCAGTCAGAGGAAGCTATCAATCAGGGGAACACTGCAGTATATATGAAAGGACCAGAATGAAATGACTAAATAAAATGCACAAATGGCAGACAAGAGACAGAGGGGAGATCTAAGGATGAGGAGGGGTGTTGGATAGGAGTGGAGTGAGACCAACAAATTGTTGGACCTTGTGGAGGGACCTAGGAGTCCTCCAGTTATGAATTCAAGACATCTTGTCTCTGTTGGCATGTTATACCCCATGTCTTCATTCTCTCACCTGACCACATCTGCCCCTATTCTGCCACCCTCCTTTGCTTTCAGGTGACACATCCACTCATCTCCACTATGTCTGATGTTTCATTCCCTTGTCCTGCTTCTCCACCTTGTACCTTATGATTGGTTGTCATTGCTGGCAACTGTCTGATCCTTGTTTCTGTCTTCTTCTCTTTCATCACACTCCACCTTTCCTTGTAGTACTTCATCCTCCCTGATGTTACCAGTGTGATGCACCACAAGTATGTAGCACTACATACTCTGCCACATCCACACTCCATCTACCCTTAGCATCACATCCACTCTCATGTATTTAGTCTTGCTCTTCACTGAGGACTCTCCTTAGTTCATAAATCAACTAAGTCTCCTCCTGATCTTCTCTTCCATATCCCTTCTCTCTCTCCTCTCTCTCTGCTCTCTCTCCACTTTGGTAGCTTGTCATTATCATCAATCTCTGTCTGACTCCACCCTCCAAAATACGAGGACAAGGTCAACACAAGGGCACAGGCCATTACCTAAAGCCACCATCCTTACCCCTCTGTTTGTCTGCCTCCAGCCTTCAACCCCTCATGCATATATCCAACCTCTGAAGACCCAGAGGAGCTGGACTTGACATGGCATGTATGCCCTTATCATTGATGATGTGTCCAAGGCAATCAAGTTTATTGGTGTATAACTTGCATTTTTCCTTGTTGAGGTAGAATCCTATGGTTTCCAACAGGTTGAATATGACCTGGAGGTGTTGTTCATGGTCCTCCATTGTATTACTATATACAAATATATCATCTAAGTAGATATACACAAAATGTCCTATTTGATCATGGAAGATCACCATTAGACATTGAAACATTGCAGGAGCATTGCAATCACCTTGCTGCATTACTTGGCTCATGAATGTGCCATAGATCATTGCAAATGCTATTTTCCAGACATCATTTAGTTTGATCCTCAGGACCTGCTCGTATGCATTCAAGAGATTAATCTTTGAGCAGTATCTTGCTCTGACAATGTCCATCCAGATCCAGTCCTGATCTGGAAATGGGGTGATGTCCTTCACTGTGTTATAATTTTGCTTGCAACAATCAATGATTGTTTGGAGCTCACCACTCTTTTTCAAGATGCAAAGCATTGGTGCTGCTTGTGTGATACTTTTCATGACCCACCAGCCAGTGTTGGTGTATAATCAGATTTTATCTGATAACTGTTGCTTCAGTGCATCTGCATATTGAAGTAAATGATAGCTATACCATTTGTTCTCATCAATGAGTGGCATCTGGTGATTTACCTGCTGCAATGGAAGGAATGTTGGTATCACCCCTCCAAGTCAATGTTTATACATACTTTGCAAACCATTGGGTTCTCAGACAGGGGATGTCCCCCTTGGTCAACTTTGCTGGTTTCATTGCCACCAGTTGTGCTCTTGTGGTTCCAACTTCAGCAATCCCAGGAGGATCCTTCCCTCTGGTTTTCCCCTCCCCCTTTATCCCCTCATGTGGGTAATTCACCCATGCAAGGCTAGGGAGTTATTGGGGGGCATCAGTATGGGGCCACCATATGACAGTCTCCAATGCCAACACTGGTTTCATGACATCATGTCTGCTCAGCAGTGCAATTGTGGTGTTGCCAAATGAAAGTTCATTCTTTGTGAAGTCAAGCATCACTCCATGAGCCCTGAGAAATGGTATACCCAGGATACAATTGTATCAGTTGATGTTTGCAATGTCAAACCATACATTGGTGGATAAACCACCCAGGCTGACTGAGATACTTGCCTCATGGGTAATCTTAGACCAGCTGCTGACACAACCAAGCTGCAGGGTCATTTGTGCCACCAGAGGTTTTACTCTCATTCATGTTACCTTTGCAAACATGAAATTAATGAAATTACTGGTGTTGCTGGTATCTAGCATGACCAGTGCCTTGCAGCCATTAACAGTCATTTTGACCATCATGCACAATTGTGAATTAGAGGCATTACCTCCCACTTTCAAATACAATAAATACCTGAAGGTATGGTCTGATGGGCTGGATGCTGTCATCCCAGATGGCATTGATATTGCTGCAAGTTGATGTCCACTACAATAGGGTCCATTCTGGTATGTTATAAGATGTGCCTGCACTGCCCCACAAAAATATTGCTGTGGGGTATCTGGATCACTACATTGTCCTTGTATACCTTGACTCCCTCAAGGCATATATCATGCAGCAGTATGACCTCTTGGTCCAGATGGTCCACCATCACAGACCACATAGGTGCAAGTCCAATCTGTGTATACACACCTCCAATAAATGGTTGGCTGTTTCCAGTGTGGCATTTCATGTTGTTTCAATGGTAGCAATACCATTGGTCATGATGTGAAAGGCATTGTGGACAGCATCAATGTCCAGGCCATAGCCATTTAGTTGTACATGCTCACTCTCATCCCATCCATGATGATACTCCTACCTGCTGTATTCACTGGGGTATGCTAGTGCAGTGTTGAAGGATGGGCTCTGATCCATCAATTGTGGCCTCAGATATGTGGGATATCTGCTGGTTACATTTGGCACATTGGGTGCCTTGGTGTATCGTGCTGCATAACAGTGACAAGTCCTACCTGTTAGATTAATTGGCAGATGTGTTACATTTGTCCATACTCATCCATACCAAATCTGGTATTGAGAAATTGGTGGCTCACCATCCTCTGGGCACTGCATGTTGTATTGTAGCTCTCCTTGTTCATTTATATGCAAGCAGCCCCAAGGGGTGCCAACCTCCACCTTTTCCTAGGTGACCAATACATGGTCAGTGTGGTCATACAGTTGTATAACCTGATTGATGAGGCCAATCAGGTAGTTCTCAATATACACTGCATCAGCAAATGTGGCAGGGTCAGATTGCATCTTGTGACACATGTTCATAGCCTGCCACACAAGTTTCAGAGACCATTGCATCACAACACACAACCAGTAGCTCATTAGATGGAGAGAGACCATCATTACAATTGCTTCTTGCAGGTGAGCAGTGGGGCAAATGTAAAGTCCATCCTGCAAACCACAGTGGTATGCCCACTGCTCAATCATGCCAGGTTGGTGCAGTGTTCTCATGAGTAACTTGTCATTGTTTTCCAATAACCATGCAATATGCTTGATGCAGTGCATGCAATCAATGCAGTTACCAGTGTGCACAATGCCATACAGGAAACTCCACTCCCAGTCTGATGCTTCATCATTCTTGTCCATTTCTGTGTTGGAATCAGATGCTGGGAGCTCTGCATGTATATTTCCAGGCTATACTGGAGTTCTGTTGCATAGAAATACAGTAGTTATATGTGATTCCAATTGTAACTTTATCTGTCACATCATTCTTTACAAGTGTTGCATTGTGTCACATAGGTGTGTGCACTTGCCATTGCAACACCTATGTAATTTGATGCAACAGCTTCACACCCTGCTATTTTAATGCAGTGCTCATCCCCTCCCCTTTTGTGCTCCATCATTTGATTGCAATGCTGTTGGCCTGCCATTGCATTACCCCTTCATTTCTCATGCAATACCCATCCCACCATTGTCCCCCACTGTTTTAATACAATGCATTGTCTATCCCCCCTCATGCACCCCTGCCCTTTCTATTGCAACACAATCTGCCCTTCTCATGCACTCCCCCTTTTTACACTCTTGTGTCTCCCTTGCCCTTTCTATTGCAGTGTGACATGCCCTCCTTGTGCACTCCCACCCTTTTTATTGCAATACACATCCATCCTGTCATCATGTCCCACTATTTTAATGCAACCATTGTCCACCTGCCCTTGCTCTTTCTATTGCAACACAACCCACCTTCTCATGTGCCCCCACTCTTTCTATTGCACCATGCTGCTGACCCACCCTCCCACACCCTTGCACCTCCCCTACCCTTTCTATTGCAACACAATCCACCCTCCATGTGCACCCCCACCTTTTTGCACTCTCATGCCTCCCCCACCCTTCCTATTACATATATCATGACCCACCCTCCTTGTGCACCCCCACCTTTTCTATTTGTAACATATATTGCTCCCCACCATGCCCCACCATTCTATTGCAACCTGCCATCAACCTACCTTGTGTGTCCCCACCCTTCCTATTGCAACCCACTGTTGACCCACCCTCTTGCACCCTCAGGTCTCCCCCATCCATTCTACTGCAATGCATATCACTTCCTCCCCTATTGTGCCCCATCATTCCATTGCAACCCACTGTTAATCCACCCTCCTCATGCACCTCCACCCTTTCCATCACAACACACTGTTGACTTGCCCTCCTGTACCTTCATGCCTCCCTGTCCATTATATTGCAACATATATCACCCCCCTCCTCATCATACCCCACCATTTCATTACAACATGCTGTCATTCTGCCCTGCCCATGCATACCCCTTCTTTTCATTGCAATATGCTGTCAACCTGCCCTCTTGCACCCTTGTGTCTCCCCCACCCTTTCTATTGTAACATGCTGTCAACCCACTCTCCTGCACTCTCACACCTCCCTCACCCTTTCTATTGCAACAATACCCTCCCTTTTGTGTTTCATAATTTATTGCAATTTATTGCAATCTGCAATCAACCTGCCCTTCCTTTTTTATTCCTCTCCACCATCTTTTTGCAACTCCTTATGTATTTGATGCAACAGCCTGTGGCTGGTAGTAGGGAATCCTTGCTGACAGTCTTGCAAACTATTTGGTGCATATCTGTCTCTTTCTGTCCTTCTGTTGCAACTTACTGGTATGTGTCAGCCCCACCATCCTATTGTAATATGCTGTCAATCCATCCTCATGCTTTCTCATGCCCCCTGACCTTCTCTATTGCAATGCATACCACTCCTCCCACCATGCCCTGCTGTTTTGTTGCAACAGGTTGCCAATTGTTCTCATGCTTCATTCATTCCCCACCTTTTCTATTGCAATGTATATTGCCCCCCCTCATCACACTAGCTATTTCATGCAACACCCTATCAGCCTGTCCACCCTCCTCATGCACTCCCACCTTCCTCTTTGTACCCTGCCATTATATTGCAATTCACCACTGTTCTCATCCTGTACCATTCTCATTGCAACTATTACCCTTCCCACCTTCACCCTCCCCCTTAGTGTGTTACTCATGCATCATAACTACTTAGTCCTGTCTCACTTGATCCTTAAGCTTCAAAGCTTCATCCTCATACTCCATGTCATTTCCCTAGTTATTAAATTGCATCTGTTCATCTCTTGTTTCACATTAACAGAGGCAAACCTCACCACCCAGTTGACATACATTTCATATGACAGAAGAAACATGATGGATTATACCAAGATTACATAATTGAGCATCTGCTACATAGTAACAAGGTGGCCACAGTATTGTTGATGCTAATCTCTCTACTTCATGGCCCAGTTTTTTTCTTTCTACAGGATGGTCAGTATGGAATACAAGAAAGATAGTAAGTAACCCACTTGGCTGAATCCTGCCCAATTTCTACATTTCCACTTGCTGTCCATTTTTTGTTCCCTTTTGCATTTGTACTCTTTTTGCTCAGGATTGGCAGCATCTGGTTCTCTTTTCCAAGGTCACTGATTGTATTATCTCTCTGTACACACTGGGAAGGAATATGCTTCCTCTTTAAGTGGTTAGGGTTTTCATTGGCCTCATCATGCTCAGTACCCAAGTTTAATGCCTGCTGAGGTATGTTGACAACACCGGACTCTATGTGTGGCTTAAGAGGAGTTGGTGGAACTTGCACAGTTGCCAATGGACTGTGAGCTGGTGGCACAGGTAGTGTCTGTAATTGTGGGGCTGTCATACCAGTAGATGATGAAGCATCAGGGGGGCTCGGAAGTTGTTGTGAGATCCTGGTAAGACTGCTGGTGTCCTGATTTGGTGCAGTATTGAACTCCAAGAACCTTGCTTGCAAAGACTGACCACCAAAGTTAAATTGTGATGCCTGATATGGCATGAATGATTGACCTTGGGTGTGAGAAGCTGAAGTCACCTCCAATTCAGGAAAGGTAAAACCTGTTAAGCTGAGCTCAAGCATAGCCAAAAGATTCCTGGACCAAGAACCCAAATCCCAATTCACTGACACATCAAACACAGGTGAGGAGCTCCCATGAAGGAGCTCTGTGAATAAGATTGAGAAGGCAGGATTGACACTCTAGTTCAGCATAGCAGGGGAAGGAGCCAGCAGGGCATATGCTGTGGTGCTGTGAGGTGTGCTAGTAGTGATACCACCATAATGTGATATGAAGTCCAGACACACAAATAAGCCTGGGTATGGCATTGCAAGATTGTTTGATATTGATATTGCAATTCCAAGTGGTGTTGCAACATAAGATGGGGCCATGGCATTGGGTGATATTGCAAGGTTTGGTGGTGTTGCAATGGGAATCACAGTATTGGATGGTGTTGCAATGTTTGATGGTGTTGCAACATTTGGTGGTATTGCAATGTCACTGCTAAGGTGGGAGGATTGAGCTAGGGGGGAAGGTATAAAAGGTAGGGGCAACTCTGAAGGTTTTTCATTGTTCTCATCCTCATTGTCCTCACTCCCCTCTTCCCCTCCTTTCTCCACTACAGCCTGGCCTTCCAATATAGAGTCTTCCCCCATGGCCTTGGTTCTCTCCTTGAGCTACATGACACATGTACTTACAACATTGTCTTCTGGTGGTCCAGTACTAGGTTCCATCTCCTCACTAGGAATGTTGTTGACCATGGTACTAGGTGATTCTGTAACTTCCCTTGATTGCACAGCATGGGACACTTGATATATTTGAATGGTTAGTACTCATGTTCTGAGAGACATAAAGTGATGCTTACCATACACATTATCCAGAAATTCACCATATACTTCAACGAAGATGCTATCATATTTGTTATATGCATCTGAAAAGTCCTGCCCTTGTTGGTTTGTTCCAATATGGAGACTATTGTGGATATCCCATCAGTAAGTGCACCCATGGTAGAAATGAACAACCTGCTAACCTAGTGATACAGTTGCCTTCATCCAACAAAATGGGATCAGGCCCTCCCTTATCATGCAGAATGACCATCCAGTCTTCTTGGCTAGGTGCTCAAGCACATGGTGAAGTGTCCCTCCAAGCTCCTGAGTGTTCCTAGTAGTCCTTGGTTAGTAGCCACTACTATTCAACAACACAATGTACTGAGCTGCAGATAATGAGTAGGTCTAGTTCTTGCTCATCATCATTTGAACTACCCTTTTGGAGCAACACTTGCTGCCTAGCTTGCTCCAGCTTGAGTTTATCAAGGACTTCTTGCAGCTCATTCTTGAACACTTCTTCAATTCTCTGTCATACCATGACAATGTTGGATCTGGTGTGCACTGAATCCTTGACCTGTGACACATAGTAAGTCTTCATGTAAATCTCACACAGCTTTTTCATGCACATCTTGGATTTCATCAAATCATTGATAAGGCATGTGGTCTTGTTGTTTGCAGCATGGCTTTCACCCACGCCAGCATGCCAATGCATCCATTGTTGTAGTTGCTAAAATTGCATGCTCAGCTATAAATATGTGACAGGATCTATCAAAGATAGACTGACCCATTGATGCTTCTCCCAAGCCTTTGCAAGACTTGTGGCCTGTTCATCACTCAGAGGTTGATCTGAGGGTACTCCTGGGAGAGCAGTAACACACTCAGGCCAATGCTGGGCCCACTTTTGGTATAACATAGTCCAGTGCTTTTTGTACTCCTTGCTGCCAACCTTAATATATTCCTTGAGCTCCTCCTCAAGGAATGCTCTCTGTTCCATGGTTGTCCAGCCAGAGGGTGCCATTTATAGGGATTTAGTACAAGACTATATGACTGTAGAACCCACTGCATACTTCTTTCACTTGTGATAGTCATGTAGGATGGGGGAGGGGTTGTGTCACTTCCAATATAACAGGATAACCTTTTTCTCATCTAGACAGACAAAACCTGAATCAACAAGTCTATTGATTCAATGAAGTTTGTTGATTCAATGAAGTCAGTGATCCAAAAATTGGTAGATCTTGGAACTAATCCATTTACTTTTTTTTTTGAAGAGGCTCAAGGAGAGCACAATAGGATGGTTCATTTACCTTTTTTTGAACACTTCAGCAGGAGCACAACATGACCTGACAACCAAAAGAGTGAATCTATTTCCAATTGCCACAAAAGAAGTAAGTACCACTGTCAGAGCCTAACTTACATTGTTGACACTTTGGTAGAGTAAAAAGCTGTAATGATGTAGATCTAAGATATTGTCTCCTTCCATAGCATGAAGAAGTAGATCTTCAAATATCTGGCATACTGAATGAAGCCACTAAGCAATGTGTGCCTCCTTGTGACCTTGTTGTAAGGTATGTTGAATGGCTTGCAGCTGTTTTTCTAGTTTTTTGATAGCAGTGTGTAAATTGTTGATGTCAGTGTAGTCAGCACTTTTTATGTAATCCTGGCAGAGGGACTCCACCCACAAGCATGATGAACCTCCAGTCATGCCTTGAAATGCAGCTTCAACTTTATTTACAATATCACCCATCTCAGGCCCCACACTTGCTTGCTTACAAGGTCTACTGGTGCTGTTACAGGCTTACCATTAGGTGTTTGTCTCAATTTTATTGAATGGATACTCACCACTGAGACAATATCTCAGGTGCTTTTGGTTGTCCAAGTACTGGGCTCAAAGGGCCAGACTGCTGTGGTCTGAACACTTATTTGAGAATCCTACCAGAGGGAGCAGTGAGACTGAGCTCTACTTACATGCCATTGACTCTATTGTCAACACATTTTGCTTGGATCTTTTGATTGATTTCTTTCTTACAACTATCAGAAACAGGCAATGATAAGTAGATGTATACTAGTTCACTGCTAAACCTACACAAACCTTGTATAATATTTAGCATGGTAGGACTACACAGCGATCACCTGCTCTTCTGGGGTTTTGTATAGCCTTGGACATCTCATTGTGAGTAAGTGTGCAGTATGCAATGGTATTCAATAGCCTGATTCATATGAAATACTCACACTATTTTCCCAAAAAGTTATGTATAGGAGATTTACATCACCAACCTTGCCAATTAAGATAAAATGCTACAACGGCACTCATGGCATGATAGTATCAAATACACCAATAGCAGAATGTCAGTTACATTGATCTGTGTATACTTAAAACTCTAGTAAGCAGCTCATCTCCACTCTATGCCAGCTGGGATAGTTGCCATATGGGAGAATTATGTTGTCAATAAGATTGCTAATGAAAAGTTTATGGCATTTCATACTCATTTCCCAACAGTGTGTATAGGAGACTTACAAAATACCAGTTGTATCTAATCTAGTGCTCAATATACAGTACATCTCTACTCTTCACCAGCTTAATGAGAGAAAGATTGCTAATGAAGGTGTCACAGTACACCATGCCCATCCCTCCAAAAGTTATGTACAGGAGATTTACACTATCAACCAGACTTAGTACTCATTGTAACATGATAATACTAAATACACAGACAACAGGATATCAATTATGTCCAATCCATATATAATGCTCAGCATTTGTACTCACTATATCTTTACCTGGTTTACTCTGATATGCATGGTCAATGCAGGTTTCAGTGGACAAACAAAATGTATTTATGTGGACAAGAAACTTAGGGGTACAACAGGGCTATGAATTACAAAGGGAGATGCAATGTTACCCATCTACAAGGACTGAACCAAGTGATTGTCAATCACTTGCTCCATCATCTGATAGGCTTGAGGGATGGTGGTACCAGGTGACAGCTCATGGTAGATTGCACCTCCAACATGGTGCACCAATGGGGACACTTTCAACCAGCCACAATAATGAGTAGATACCCTAGAATCAAACATTGCTTCACTTACCAGTTTGAGACCATGCCAACCATTTTTCTCTTGGTAACCAAATACAACATTTCCATTGCAGCTTTGTAAGGCATGAGGAATTGATGACCTGAGTGATGGATGATAAGATAGTGCCCAAATGGAACCACCATGGTTTTTCCTGCAGCCCCAGATTCAGCTTCTGTAGGGAGCAACATTTGAGCCAGCTGAGTATTGTTGACTAAGGTTAGGAGCACAGCACCAGAGATCAATGTATCTGAAAACTGTTAGCAGACAAAGGGAGAAGCCAATGACAGACTTACTGGAGGCCTTGTTCAGGCCATCATTGTGATGGCACAGACAATGCTAATGATCTTTGAAAGGGTTGGCATTTGAGCTGGCTGGGCATTGCTGACAAAAGTTGGGAGTTTGGCACTAGAGATTAGTCTGTCTGAAAGCCATCAGCAAGCAGAGGGATGAAATTAATGGGATGTTCACCAGAGGCCTCATTTGGGCTGCCATCTGTGGTAATAGCATGGACAGCACCAATGACATTAGGAAAAACCCCCTATGGGAAATCTTTGAAAATAGTATAGAATATAGTAATATTATGTGATATTATGTGATAATAGCAGCAATTTGTAAACTTCTAACTTTTTGCTATAATTATTCAAATATTCTAGCCCCCTCTGAAAATATCTATAAATTCCAACAAATTTTAAGTATTTTCAAGTAATATCCTATAAATATTCTATAAATCCTAACAAATCTTGGGTAATTTCCAGGTAATGTCCAATGGATTACCTACATATTCTATCATATTATCAAAGATATATCAACAAATTAACAAATTTATCTTGTATTATTTAATTTATAACATGTTTAAATCTATTTTAAATTACACAACAAACTGATATTAAAAGAGGTAATACCCCTAATTACACATCTAATCACATGACCAACATCAAAATAGATAATACTCCTAACTAGGCATCTGCATGGGTATGGCATACCCATGTGGGTTGTGGGTATGGGTACCTGTGGGTATGGGTATGGATATGGTCATCTCATACCCATACCCATACCCATACCCACCATGTGGGTTTGCTATTACTAAGCATGGCTGTCCTCTTTTAAACTTTAGGATGATGGATGGGATTCTATCACATTGTAGATATCTTTGCTATTGTATTTGATGTTAGATTTCATTCATGGCTGAATACATTGTCCATGCATGTTTTTGAGATGAGGTAATCCATACTAGCTTGAGGTATACCTATGGGTTTGGTAACCCATAGGGTACCCTCACATACCCACAGTATATACCCATACCCATGACATGGATATGGGTATATGGTGGGTATGGGTATGGGTATGACAACTGATACCCTGGGGTATACCCATGCAGATACCTACTCCTAACTATATGTATATGCTTACCATAATAAATAATAATCCTAACTACAATTCCTAATGTCCTGACCAACACCATAATAGGAAATACTCCTGAAATGACAAATAAGCAGATATAAATAAAATGAAAACAATAACATACCATATGTCATGTGAAGTAGTGATAACGAGTAATAAGTTGTGGTGTTGAGTGGTGATGAGTGGTGATGAGTGATCACTTGGACACACTTTGACAACACTTTGACAATACTTTTTCTATACTTTTTCTACAATTTTTAGTATATCTTTTCAATACTTTGGCCACATTTTTACTATACTCTAATAGTACTTTGACAACACTATATCTATATTGTTTGTATCCTTTTATAATATCCTTTTCCCATATTTTTTATATACTTTTGATTACATTTTTGCTATGAAGTAGACATGTTTAAGTGGGTGGATGCATGGCATCCTAAGAACTATAGAAATAGTTGGAAATATCACTAAATTTTATGCCTGACATTAGTGACTATAACTAAAAAGTGAAAATTTTCAACAAATTTCAAAAAATATCATTAAATATTTGAATGCTCAAGTATTTGCTACAAATTTCAGAAATTTTCCATGAAAGGTTTTTCCTGATGGATCTTCACAGCACATTCCTCTGACAGCTGGATTCCTTGTAGAAGTTCTGCAAGGACTTGATGGAAATGGCATCAGTTGAAACATCAAGTAAATTATAGGAAAATGAACCTCCCATTGTGTTGTTCACTACAACTAAACTCAAACCAGAGTCACTGTCAGAGGAATGGGGACTTGAACTGGTGGCAGTCATGTTGAAGCAAGTGGACAACTAAGAATGGTGAGCAATTTGAGTCCAACTAGGAAGTGTTGGAATAGGAGAATGAGTAAGATGAAGACTTAAAAGTGTTGGTGACCTGAGTTGCAACCACTAGAAGGTTGGGGCATGTTGCCAATGGATTGATGTTCTTGGTTCTCAAAGATCCACATTGGCTGGGGGTCATTACCAATAAATCACTGTTCTTGGTCCTTGGGGGTTCCCAATGCAACAGTCCAGGGTGGAGGAAGTGTTGGAGACTTGAGTTGGAATTAGTGGCAGTTTCTGAAAGAGATCTTCACAAAAGATTAATACAATAAGATATTGGGGCACATTACCAGATATTGGGGCACACTGTGCCAACAGCTTGATGTCCTCAGTCCTTGGGGATTCATTTGGTGGGTCTTACAAGAACTCCTATCATCCATAAGCATGTGAGCCACAGTGAGTGTTGCAATAGATTGATGCAATCATTGAAAAAGAAGTTGGGCAATGAACTGTTTGATTATACCATGTGCTGTTCTATATGATAAATGCTAACTAGCCAGAACAATGAACAGTAAGTCATGTGCTAAAATTTCTGATGAGTAAGGTCACAAGGCCTTTAGGTAGCAGTGCTACCCTTTATCTTTACATTCTGGAACATGTGGCCCAGAACAAGACCATCAAATTGTGAGAGACAAGTTTTGTGATGTTGCATTGGGGAATAACCAACATCATTGTTAAGTCACCATGTACCCCAGGGAAGGTCAGCAAAATGAACCTAGCTCAGGTAAGTGGACCATTAAGATCACAGCATTGAGTTTAAGTCATCCTGCAACCTTGTCATGTCATGCATCAGCTGCCACCCCTATTGATAACCTCCACTTTAAGAACCTTAAAGGTTTTAATGTGCACTGAAAGATGGGCTCAATACTTGGGTGTCACACCAAAGTGTGCAAGAACTCTACTGGGCTTCTACATCTCAATAAGAAGAGATACAAGCTTAAGGCTTAGGGTACTCCTTTACAAGTGGACATACCTCACACAGACCATACCTTTGAACTAGCCAACATGGTTTGTATAGATTTACTCCAACCCAATGCCAATTTTGGTGTGCTTGGTGAGGAAACATGAAGAAAACAATATGTGTCAGTAAGTGAATGAATGCTATGCATGGTGCTTACAGATCATGTTTCTATAGGACCATCCTATCTTGGTTTGGGCCCAGGATAAATGGCAACTCTTTCTGGATGAGTTCTTGCATCTGAAGGAGAGAGATGTGGTAGCCAAGCACTTTGTAGTGCTTGCAAGATAATGCCAGCCTTATTCTGATGCTCCAATTGCCTTGGTATTGAGATGTTGTGCTCCACCTGCATCCTCATGAGCCATTAGGTAATGCTGCTACACTGCATTAAGGTATGTTTACATGCTGACTTCAAGGGTTCCTACTAAATCATTTATAGGAATGGAACAGTAAGTATTTTCAGAGAAGGAGCCTGAAAGATATTGGCTTGAGGATCCAGCTGGGCCATTCATGTGGTGAGAAATGTTACTGACCTGTTCTTGCAGTCAGAGATGACTTTGTTGTCATTCACACTAATGGTGTCCACTTGGTTGGTTTGGACTTTTGTGGTTGTGAGCTCATAGGGCAACCATCACAACAATTACTACATATGTGCTGGTTTGCAGCAAGTTTAGACAAACCTCACATGGCAGTGTCATTTGCAGTTCTCAAGCAATTCCATCTATTATCTGTTGAATCAAAAGTATCTACTTATGAGTTCTATAGTGCTTTGATGCATATGTTGGACAACACAGAAATTGCAGAAACTAAGGTATGTATATGTGTTTTAAACTCTAATGTGCCTGAATTACACCACTTTAGGAACATTATGACCAGTTCCTGAGGATTGTCAGAAAGTGGTGGCATCTCAAGATGCTGAAGCACACTGGCTGAGGGCATGATAATGCAAGGATAGAAGCTACTCAGGAGGGTGAGTGTGCTGTACTTTGTCTGGCATGCCCTCATCCTGATAAAAACTTACCTCCAGCATGGACCAAGGTGCCAGCAGAGAAATGGTATGCTTCATTCCAAAAATAGATAAATGAACAGGATTTACCATGTTCACACAGCTGGCTTTATGGGCTTTTCATAGCAATCAATGCCAATTTCCTCAAGCACAAAGCCATATCAAGCAATGCATTGGACCCCAGTTTGAGTTGAGGATGGGCATACTTTGTGGAAGAGTCATCTTACAAGTCATACCTTGCAGAACTCCTCAATGAGCCACAGCTGGTAAGCTTCAATGCACTGAGATCTGAACAGTGAGTAAACTAATCTTGAATTTTAGAAAAGTAGTTGTCCTAGCCATACTGCTGTGAATTCAGCAGATACAAAGTCAACAGCTGGCCTTGCAGCAATGGCTGTTGGGATAGTGGACTATGTCCAACATGGTTCAAACTTCCTTGTAGAGTAGGGGACCTACAGAAAGGAGAAGAGTAAGTCATTTCTGCAATCCATATTGCAACAGACTTCTGATCAAATGTTCATTTAGATATGTCAATATGGATTACCTCATATTCTCTGCACTCTACACTTTCACCCCTCTTCTTGTTTTGAAAATCTCATATGACATTGCTTGTCAGTAGCACAAGCAGCTTTGGAGAAAAAGGACATGTATTCCTGAGGCCTAACACATCAACCACCAGTCAAAGGATGTTGCTTTCCTTGTCCCCAAGTTTCATCTTCCCACTCATATTGCCAAGTGCCAATGGCTTTTCTCATTCAAACTTGTCTGAGGTGTAGGGTGGACAGATGAAGAAGGTCCAGAGTGCAGTTGGGCCAATATCAATCCAATGGTATCCAGCACAAAAGAAATAGGGCAGGCTCTTGGTGGGATACTATTGACAATCATTTTGGGGACTGGAATTGGAAGAAGCTTGTTACTTTAGGTATGTGATAAAGAATTTGTTCAATTAGCCAGCTGATCACATGATAGGGCCAGCAATTTTATGCAAAATACAAGAAGCAGTCCTGGAGTGGAATGATCACTATGAGGACTTTGTCAAATTGTCTGAGTTGCTCAGTTCTAATTATGCAGACCTTGTGTCCTCTTGGAAGCAACAGGTTCACAAGTGGGAATCTGACATGACAATGCCCAATCCATTCAACATGAAGATTGCTGGTACTTAGTCAATCTGTCCACTTGTAAATTTGTCTAACTTGTCTGTAGAGGTGACTCAGGCCACTATTCACCTGTGCCTTGTCAAAGATGAAGCTGTGGCTGCCAATGATTCCAATCGGTCATTGCTGCATGCAACATTCATGCCTAGCATTCTCATTGACACTGGCATTGAGCTCAAGGAACAGCAGTAAGTTCTGCTTACTTGATCATTCATGTTGACCACTGATTCTTGTAATCTTAGGTGATGTCTCATTGCAGAAACCACAAGGCTTGGACAGCATGCCACTGATACACAAAAGGCACATCTTCAGCAGAGAGCCAATGCTCTGATGTGACAGATTGATGCATGGGCAAAGATTCAGACACTTTTTGTCCCTGGAGTTGCCAGCTTATGAGATGCTGCAGGAGAATCCACCATCATCTTGTACTCTAATCTACTTCAGCATCTGGAAAACCTTCCTCTTCTTCTACCATCTGCCGTCTCCTGTCACATGATGTGCAATCAGGCTTTGGAGCAAATTGAATGGAAACTACAGGAAGGACAGCTCATGATGTATTGAATGAGCTACATCAGGCACTGCATTCATGGTCATATATGCTAAAATTCAAGGATCATTTCCTATGAGGGCAGGGAGCAAATACACATGCATAGAATTGCCTCCAAAGTGTTGATGTAAAAGTGTGGGCAAGTGCTGCAAAATATTGGGTGGCACATTGGGCTTTCACTGTACTGGGGGCACTATTAGGCAAGGTCAGGTAGAAGAACATACTTCAACCTTTGATAGACAAAGATATTTGTTTCATGACAGAAGAGTAGGGGGGAAGGGGTCAGTGTTGTAATAAAATTTGATGGGATGGATAAGGAAGCAGAGGGTGGGCATGGAGATGGGGATGAGGGTGGTGGAAGGCATGATACAATATAAATGGTGGGGCATGAAGATGGGAGGGAAAGTGTTGCAATAGAATGGTGGCACACTGGCAGGAAGAGGGAAGAGATCAGCATTACAATAAAAACTGATAGAACAGACAAGAAAGCAGGAGGGTTGGGCATGTTGCAATAAGATGGCAAGCCAATGAGGGGAGCAGCATGTATTGCAATAGAAAAGGTGGTGGACAGAAGGAAGTAGGGGATGGGTTGACAACATATTGCAATGAAGCAATGAGGTGTGGTGGGAGAGGCAATAGGGGCAGTGATATTGCATTGCAATGGAATAGGACAAGGGCAGATTGATGGTGTGTTGCAATAAGGTGGGAGGGCACAATGGGAGAGCAATATACATTGCAATAGAACAGTTGGGAGAGTATGGGGAAGCAGGAGGGCAGGTTAACAGCATGTTGCAATGAAAAGACTGGATGCAAAGTGTCAGCACAAGTATATGCATGGCAATGGAATGGCAGGGACAGTACACAGAGGTATGAGGGCATGTTGATAGTACATTGAAATGAAATGGCAGGAGTGTAAAGTGGACAGCAGGGAAAGGGCATAGAGGCACAATTGAGGGTGGGTGGCAGCCTGTTGCAATGACACATTGCAATAGAATGGTGGCGAGAAGAGCATGTGGAGGTGCAAGGGTGAGTTGGTGGCATGTTGCAATGAAATAGTGGGACACAAAGTGTTGTACAAGTTGGAATATTAGGGTATTGGATTAGTTGCAATAATTGGAGAGGTGAGATGCAATTGGGAGCAAAACTGTATTGCAATAAGGGTTAAAATAGCTATGGAGTGAAGTACAGTCAGGTTTGCAATGCAAAGAGCAATAATGATAGCTATCTATGCAACAGGCCTTCAGGATGTGGTGATATTTCCTGGTGAGTTCACCAATGGAGGTATTTCTTCATCCTCCATGTGGACAGCTTTGGTGGTTTCATCACTGTCAACAATAACTTGTGTGATTTGATGATTTACTTCATCATCACTGCTGTGGCACATCATTACACAACAGACCACATTAATCTCTTCTGGTGACTTGTCACTGCCATTGTGCATTGCACTGAGGAATGTGACTGGCTTATCATATTCCTCTATCTCAGACTCTTCTTCACAGTTGAGGAAATTGTCCTCCAGTGTGGTGGCCACCCATCAGTAAAAAGGCAGCAGTCTTAATTTGTCTCACCATGTCTAAGTGATAGCTAAGTGACTAAGAAATCTTGCATAGCAATGTGAGACCAGTTAGACCTTAAGTCACTATAGCCAAGC
The DNA here is from genome assembly GCA_038090495.1 of Heimioporus retisporus. Taxonomy (NCBI): domain Eukaryota; kingdom Fungi; phylum Basidiomycota; class Agaricomycetes; order Boletales; family Boletaceae; genus Heimioporus; species Heimioporus retisporus. The sequence goes on along the minus strand of JBBPMV010000007.1, from coordinate 57,230 downwards.
AGGTTTAGTATGAAAAGTATCCAAGTTGAAAATACTTCTTGGACAGGTTGGAGCAGAAAAATAAAAAGATTTTATTCAATGTATATCTACTACAGGTGTATAACTACATTCTGCAGTGGACATGAACACAGAGCCACAGTGATTGTGCCACAGTGAAATCTGGGACAACTTGGAGGCAGCACATATGCAAGTTGGTTACACTGCCCATGTTGTTGTTGTTGTGTGGTGGTCATGTCATGCCATGTGGTCATCATTGGGCAGCCATCCACCTGCTAGGTCATTGTTGTGTAGTGGTGGCTTGCCAGGTCATTGTCATCATGTGGGGGTGATTGCAGTGGCAGTGATGCACTGCTGGGTCACCATACCACCCACCATATTGCTGTTGTCAAGGTGGTGGGCATGCTGATGGGTGTCCCTGCCCACATTGTTGTTATTGCATGGTGGTGGTGGCACAACACTGGGCTGCCATATTGCATCATTATTGAGATAGTGGATGTGTTGCAGCACATCCCTACCCAGGTCACAATTATCACATGGTGGTGGTAGCATGACATTGGGCTGCTGTACTGCCTGCCACATCCTCATTTTTGAGGTGGTGGATGTGCTGTTGTGCATCCCTGCCCACATCACCATTGTTGTGTGGTGGTGGCACAAGTACCATATTGCCTGTCACATCATTGAGATGGTGGATGGGTTATTGGGTATCCCCACCCATATTGCCATTGTTGCATGATGGTGGGTGTGCTGTTGTGTGTTCTTGCCCATATCATTGCCATGTGATGGTGGGTCACAGTCTGCCTGCTATGTTGCTGTCATTGAGGTGGTTGGGTGTGCTGTTGCACATCCTCACCTGGGTCATTGTTGTGTGATGGCAGAACACCATTGGGTTGCAATCTGCCCACTATGCCATTGTTGTTGAGGAGGTTGGTGTGCTGTTGCATGTCCCCACCCATGTTGCCATAGTTGCATGGTGATAGTGACATGACATTGGGCTGCTGTGTTGCCTGCCATGTCATTTTCATTGAGGTGGTGGGTGAGCTATTGCACATCCTCACCTGCATTATTTGTTGTGTAATGGCAGCACACCATTGGGTTGCAGTCCACCTGCTATGCTGTTGTTGTTGAGGTGGTTGGTGCACTATTGCATGTCCCTGCCCATGTTGCCATTGTCATGTGGTGGTGGTGGCATGATGTTGGGGAGCCATGTTGCCTGCCACATCATTGTCATTGAGGTGGTGGGCAAGCTGTTGTGTATTCTTGCCCACATTGTTGTTGTGGTGGCAGGATGCCATTGGATTCCAGTCACATCCTTATAGTACAGCATTGTAGTTGCTGTGGAAGCCTGCCTACAATGTGGATGAATCAGCATGCACTCAATTTTTCTCTAAGTTCCTAGTATTGGTAACAACAAATACTAGCACTTACTAAAATGTACAACTACATCTCCACCATCTCAGTGGTGACATGGTGGATGGTACAAAAATTCAATGGCTTGCTGCCACTATGACAACAATGTGGGTGGGAATGTGTAACAACACACCCACCACCTCAATGATGAGGACATGGTGAACAACATGGCAGTCCAATGTCATGCCACCATCACCTCCACACAATGATGGTGGTGTGGATAGAGATGTATAGCAGTGCATCAAACACCTCAATGATGACAATGTAGTGGGTGGACTGTGACCCAACAGCCTTCTGCCATCATGATGATGATGTGGGTGAGGACACACAACAGCTTGCCCACCACCTCAATGACAATGACATGGTGGGCAACATGGCAGCCTAATGTCATGCCACCACCACACAACAATGGCAATGTGGGCAGGGATGTACAATAGTGTGCCAACCACCTCAATGATGATGGTGTAGTGGGTGGACTGCAACCCAATGGTGTGGTACCATCACAATAATAACACAGGTGAGGACCTGCAACAGCTTGCCCACCACATCAACAACAACAATATAGCAGGCGATACAGCAGCCCAACATTGTGGTGATATAGCAGCTCAACATCATGCCACCACCACCACCAGGTGACAACAATAATGCAGGCAAGGATGTGCAACAGCATGCCCATCACCTCAATGACAATGATATGGTGGGTGATATGGCAGCCCAATGTCATGCTGCCACCACCACCATGCAACAATGGTGACACAGGTGGGGACATGCAGCAGTGTGCCAACCACCTCAATGATGATGATGCAGTGGGTGATATGGCAGTCCAACATTGTGCCACCACCATCCCCACATGACAACAGCAATGCAGGTGAGGATGCACAACAGCATGCCAACCATCTCAATGACAATGATGTAGCAGGCAGGCTGCAATCAAACAGCATGCTGCCACCACACAACAACAACACAGGCAAGGATGTGCAACTGTACACCCACCATCCCACAACAACAGTGACACAGGTGGGAACACACAATAGCACAGACAGCGTGTCCACCACAACAATGACAACACAGTGGCCACCACCACCATGCCATGATGTTAAGGCAGGTGGGGACATGCAACAGCTTACCACCTCAATGACAATGTGGCAAGCAGTACAGTGGCCCAATGTCATGCTGCCACTATACCACCACCACCACACAACAATGACTCAGACATTGGTGGGGATGTGCAATGATACACCCACCAGTACAGTGGCCCAACAGCTTGCCACCACTGCTGCAACCACTATACAACAATGCTGTGGGCAAGGACATGCAACAGTATACCAACCACCTTGATGATGACTATGTAGCAGGCAGTACAGCAGGTGAATGGTGTGCCACCACTGCCATGCAAGAATGATGTGGATGAAGACATGCAACATTACACCCACCACAATGATGATGACACAGGAGGCAATATGGCAGCCCAACATTGTATTGTCACTATCACCATTACCACCACCTGAAGGCAATGCTCTGTGTTCATGTCCATCACAGAATGTAGTTATACACCTGTAGTAGATATACATTGAATAAATTTTTATTTTATTTTTTTGCTCCAACCTGTCCAAGAAGTGTTTTCAACTGTTACAATTTACTTGGACCCCTATTCTTTTTCCTCTTCTTCAGTTGACTTCACCTTTCTCTCTGGAAATTATGAATTTATTTCTTCTCATAGATCTCATTTCCATGCCATGATTGGCTGAGCCCAATCATTCTTTTCTTAGATATTCCTATACATTTCTCTTTGCACAGCCCCACACTATTTATACTCCATTTTCCCCTTTATCATGGATAGCCTCACTGACCACAGTCCTACTGCACCCCTATACTTAGAACCATAGCCTTACAGCTATCCTACCACTACTCAGGATGACTCCTTAAACATCACTTTCTGGCTGCCTCAGTAGTATATATACCCAGCTGCCATGTACATTATCTTTAAGCAATTCCTACTTGGGTTTTCACCTTCACTCATCTCACCTCAGTTCTCAAGTCCTCAAGGGAATAGTGCCCCTTGTTCCCCCTTTCATCCTTATCCTTGATTGCTTCAGTATAGTGTACCTTTGATCACCTGCTAGGCAAACCTCTTGATCTCTGGTAGTCTAACTACCTGACCCTGAAACCCTTGAATCTTTGTCCCTGGCTGCGACCCCAAGACTCCTTGGCTTGTCCCAAGCATGATAGCTCACATCACCCTTGCCATTACCCCTCTGGCTAGTTAATCTAGGTCTGAAACTTTTGTCCCCCAATTTTTTGACTTGTGTAGGTGATCCTATCAAGTCTTCACTTGTCCCTACCCAGGTCAAGTGTAACATCAACTTGGATGCTTTTCATGCTAAATCTGCTCAGCTGCAGTGACCTAAGGTCTAACCAGTCTCACATTGCTACATGAGATTTCTTAGTTGCTTAGCCATCACTTAGACATGGCAAGGCAAATTAAAACCACTGCCTTTTTACTGATGCCACTTCCTCATATTCTTGTGTGTGATCAGCATCACCACCATGCTCCACAGAGGGCTCCTCCTCTTGTTCTTGGTCAAGTCCTTTTTCTGGAAACTCATTGCCATCCATTATATCCACTACATATAGTTGGGGTTTGTTGGCTTTTTTTTTTGTGCCACCTATGCCACTCCAGCTACCCTTTTTGTCACAGTTTGGATGCATATGCCCTTCATCCCCACACCTATAACAGAATATTTCTTTTAAGAACTTCTTCTGTATGGGTGTGGTAGGTTGCTGAGGGCTTGTCTGCCTTTTTGATTGACTAGGGCCTCCAGTTCACCAGTTGGCAGGTTTGGCCCCCTTTCTGCAGAATATAGTACTCATGTTTCAGAAGTACAGAGTTCTGGCCTCCTTGTCTACAGGGAGTACTGCCCTGTTTGTCATTAGGTTTATAATTCTTTGAAGGATTTTTCCCTCTGGTTGCCTGGTGCTTCCTTGAGATTTGGCCAATCAATTTCTGTACCATCTTAATGTGGTGCACCAATTCAAGGATCTCCTTGATCAAGAAGTGTTCCACAGACACTCCATGCACCTCAAGGACACTTCTCAATATTGGATATGGTAATCCTTTGAGGAACTTCTGGTTGAAGGTGTACTTGTCCAGGGGTCATACCATTCAGTATGCACATCTGCACATGTAATTATTAAATATAAGCATTCCCTTCTCCAGGTTGTACTTGGTACAATCATATACCATGGCTGTGTTTTGTACCAATGATTTGTTGATGAATTGCTGGAATACCTCACAGATGAGCTGTTCAAATGTCCATTGGCCCCATTGTTGCTTAGGGTTGTCTACCTCTGCAAGATACTATTGGGATGCTATGCCATCCAGATATACCAAAGTATAGAGGACATGATCCTTGCCCCTTTTAGGCCCAGTGATTTTGAAGAGCCAATTTCAACAATTGATTAATCCAGTTGTTGAATTTTTTGTGGTCATCTTTGCCACTGTATGTAGTGGATTTAGGCACATTCATCACCTTCACTTTGGATCCAATCAGACCAATAGATCTTCTGACCTGCTCATATATACACTATACATATCTTTCCTGTATCTGTCCCATATATCAGGAGTTTCCTAGGGTATAGCCCCTGAGGTAGCCTTCTATTTGGGGTCAGCCATCATTCCTGAACTGGTTTGTCCACACTAAAGGGTTTCTATTCCCTTCAAACTGATTATAGTGTGGGGGGAATCTCTTCCACTCTCATCAGCAAACTTGTCCAAACCTAGCCAGACCTAGCTAGGGTAAAATATGCACACTATGTATGATAGATGTAGTTGCACTCCACCAGGATTTATACTTTCTGGTCATGTGTGTTGAGATCTGACCAGCAATACATCATCCTGGATATATCATAACAGAATTGTGTGCCTGGCAACCCATGGCAAGAGCTAGCCAGATCTTGCAAGCATAGTTAACATCAACTGGATTTCCACCCTAGCAAGCCATGGCAAGATCTGGCCAGATCTCATGAATGTAGGTATGCCTGGCTAGAACCACACAGTTCACTAGATCTTGTGGGATCTCACAAGGGTGGTACTTCCTTGCTAGTTCACACTAGGTCTGGTATGACCAATTAACAGTGTATATGCTACTATGCATTACTTTTACATCACAACAAGGTAACTAGCACAGAGGTACATGTAAGTGTCCAAGAGCATCATGCAGACCAAGAGCAAGCAAGAAAGGAAATGATGAAATACAGACTTGCTGTATGTGAATACATCTGAGACTGAGAATGTGAGCATGTGAGTGTGTAATTGAAAGCATCCAAAAAAGCAGTGAAAGCACCCAAGAAAGTGATCAGAAAGTCTTGTGCTCAGAAACCATTTTTATGTCCATGAGGTTTTTTAGTGGTTGAGGTCTTCTTCTTCTTGGATTTGGTGGGGCTGGAAGGAGTATTGATAGCAAGCAGTTCAATGCTAGGTCCAGTAGTTGATGTGACTTGGGGCAGAATGTCCTGGGGGGTCATCTTGACATGTACATCTTGCTTGTTTTTTGACTCAATGGAAGAGAGGTCTAAGTTTGCAGTCTTGATGATGGTACCAAATGTGGACAATACAAATGTGGATACAGTGCCCATGGACCTGAAAACAAATGTCAAAGAGCTGCAGGATGTGGAACCTGAAGTCTCTGGCACTTCTAGAGATGATGGGTGACCCATGGTTTTGCAGCTCTCAGCATTGCTGCTTTCTGGCAACATTGAATCCTTTGTTTTCCTGCATGTTGATCACAAATCACTGCAATGTCATTGTCAGAGTCAGTGTTGTTCTTGAGCAAAACACCCTTCAGAAATGTGCATCTAATAAGCATCAGAAGGAGCATTGAACCTAAGATTTAATTCAAATAGTAGCATGCATGTGTTCCACTATTCCAGTGTTGCATGAGTCCAGTTATTCATGTCAATAAACATCCCAATGATGAGTGAGGCCATCTCATCCAAGTCCATCTGTCTGATGACAGCACACCAATGTGGTGCCATAGTCAGAGTGAGATACAGCTGTTAAATTAGGTTAGTATGTACTCTGCAATCTCACATCTGAGTAAAGATGTACCATGACATGGACATAGGTGATGATTTCTAGGGTGACTTTTGTGAGCCCCCAGAGACAGTTTTTTGATGGTCTTGATGTGTTACATATGATCATGTCTATTGCAGTAGCAGATGGCCCAACAAAAAGATACAAGTAAAACTAATAGAAATCAGTTGGATGGTCAACCTGATTATCTGAAAACTTACTTGAAATACAACATACCCACAGAATAGGCCTTTTAGCCAATCATTTGGATCATAAATGTCATCCTTGTAGAAAATTGTTGGCCAGTTGCCTGCCATTGCCTTGATCTAACCTTCTTGAAGGGCCCTGATAGCTCTACACAAGTTAATCATCACATCAAGTACATAAGTGTCAGTACTTACTGTTTTGGGTTTTCATCAAATAAGCCAAGTTTCTTGTGTGGACAAAGCATTCATGCAATCTGTGGATGGTTGAACCCATGATCAGACTTATCACCTTTCTTGCCAATTGGTGGTTCAAGGGATTTGTGATCTTGCATTAGATATGTCAAGCCAGCAGGCTTGACTGCTCCAAGGTCTGTCAAACATCGTTCACTCATTTCCTTTGCAATCTGCATGTAAAACAGCCAGGGATCTGCCAAGAAGGAACACCCAGTGGAGCCTGCTTTTCAGGCTTCAATGTTGTGCCTTCAGGTGCACATCCATGCACCCCCTGTCTCCATCCATTGTGTGATGTCAGCCCACATACACCACCCCTCATAGAGGATCTGCACAGTCTGGTCTGGTGTCACCCCATTCTGGTCATTTTTCCTTGCTCTATGCTCTTCTCTCTGTCTTTTGATGGTTCCCAGCACTTGGAGCTGGATGTTGGCCTTGTCAGGAGGCTCCCCTTTGGCAGTGGGGCCTTCATCTGCTGGTATTCCCCCTGCTTCTGGTGGTGCAGCTGTGGTCCTTCCTCCCACTGAAGGCTCTTCACCCTCTCCTGAGTCTTCCCTGCCCATGCCGTCTGGTGTGGGAGGCACATCTCTTTCCCTCCTGGTGGTTCAGCCTCCCTTTGATGACCTGCCTTGCATGCCCCCTTTGGGTGTGGTGGTGTATACTTGTTCAGCCAGGTTGGCTGGCTCTTCTGTGGCCATCCCTTGTAAAAAGCACAAGGGCAAGCAGAAGAAGTCTTTGCCCAACCTCCTCACAGATCTGCAGGACTGCACATGGGTTGGCTTTGCCTCTGGTTTGCCCCCCCTTTCCATCTCTGCCCCCTTTGTACCTCCTGCCATTTCTTTGCCTGGCCCTGCTCCACCTCCTGTACTGCCTTCTGTTGCCCTCCCCTTGGCAATGGTTCTGGAGTGTATTGCTTCACTTCACCGCCGCTCTTCCTCTTCCTCTGCAGTGCCCCCTCAGTCTGCCTATATGCGGGCAATCTGGAACCAGGCGGTGTAGGGCTTGGATCTCTCAGTCCCTGTCAACCTTGCCAAGGTCTTCTCTGTCCTGTCCTTAGCTGCTCCAGGACATGACTTCTCCTCTTTCTTTGCTGTGGCTGTTCCCTCAGCCTTGTAGGGTGGGTTGTCTCCCCTTCCACCTCTTTTTCCCTGCCTCATCCTCTTGCAGTGGCCCCTTCCCAGCCACAGGGCCTCCTTTTTAGCCCTCTGCCCACTCCCCTATCCTCTTCCTATGTTCGTTCCCTTCCTTCCCACCCTTCTCTCCTCACTGACCATGAGTACACCACTCCCCTCCAGGTGGTAGAGGTTCTTCAGGAGGGGTGGGTGACCCACATTCCCCTCATTGCCCTCATCTCTCATCCTTCTGGCAACTGGTTGTCTCACCCTGTGCACTCATCTGCTTCCATTTTAGATAACAGGGATGAGGCCTCCATGTCAGTGGCAGAGTGGTTCCAGGCTTGGCCATGTCTTGTTGATGTGGTTGCTTCATTTCTGCAGTCCCTGCAGCAGGCTGAGCTTGCAGAATGCTGGCAGGTTCATTTTACCCTTGTCTGGTACCAGGACGACTTCTCAAATTTTCTGCTCCTTCTGCAATATGATATTTGTGTTCATAGGGCCTACACAGATCACCATGTGTTGTTTAACCCCTCCATTTGGCAGGCTGGGGTCTGGGGGAAGGTTCATGATGCAGCTCATGTGTCAGTTGTGGTCCTTTCAGATGCCAGGCAGCCTTTGCCCATCCCCCTCCTCCTCACATGTCTCATCAGTGGCCCCCTCTTCCTCTTCCTCTGCTGCCCCCTCCCACTCCTCTGGCCACTGCATCTTCTGTGGTGCCCCCAGCTGCTTTGCCCAGAAGGTCTGCAACCTTGACAAGATGGCCTTCCTCTCTCTCTCAAATGGGGTCTGGCAGACCACTTGCAGTGAGCAGGTTTGGTTCTGATTTAATGGCCATGGCTGTTCCTCACAGCCCTGTGCCCGGCTGTACCTCTGCTCTCGCTGTGGGGGCTCCCACTCCACTCAGGAGTGCTCTGCCTGACATGCTGCGCATTGTCACACCCTTCTGCTGGTAGGCCTGGGAGTCTCTCTTTAGTGAGGCTGGTGTGTTGGAGGTGTTCACAGATGTGCCTAAGGGCATCCACTTTGGTTGGCATTTAGTGTTCCAGATTCCTATTGTCTCACTTGCTCTTTCTTGCCTCCGAATCATCGCTCTGTGGCCGATCAGGCTGACTTTATTTTGCAGTACATGAAATCCAAGCTTGCTGTGGGTTGTTATTCTGGCCCATTTTCTGTTTCTGCCTTGGAGGGCCTGATTGGACCCTTTCACTCCAGTCCTTTGGGTGTTATTCCCAAGCCTGGTTCCTCTACATTTTGTCTCATTCAGGATCTCTCATTCCCCCATGATTCTTCTTCCCTGTTCTCTTTGATCAACTCTCTCATCAATACATCTCCATTTGGTGTGGATTGGGGTACCTTCAGTGACTACTGGCTATTGGTTGCTGGTGCCCCCTCTGGTTCTCAGGCTGCGGTCTTCAATGTCAAGGCTGCCCACCGTCACTCTCTGCTTGTCCCTGAGGATCAGCATCTTGTCTGTGTGATGCTTGACTTTGCTCCCACTCCTTCTGTCTACATTGATCATTGTGCCTGTTTTGGTGGTGCATCTTCCTCCTTCCTTTTTGAGCACCTGGCTAATGCTGCAGTTGCCATCTATCATCACTTAGACATGGATGATGTCGTCTATTGGGCTGATTACTTCATGCTTTTTTGGTACCCTTGTGGCCTTTCAGACTCAGGTGGTTCCTTACCTTTCTGGTATGATGAGGGCCTGGTTCACTTGGTGGCTGACTCCCTGGGCTGGCCCTGGTCACCTTCGAAGTGCCTTCCTTTCATGTCCTCCTTTCCTTATCTTGGCTTTGTTTGGGACCTTGTTGGGTGTTTGATCTGCATCCCTGACAGGAAGTGGTCTAAGTACCTGGATCATTTGAGCCCCTGGGTGCCTGGCACAATGATGTCCCTTTGGGACTGCCAGTTTATTCTTGGCTGTCTTCAGCATTGCTCCCTGGTGATCTCTGATGGCCACTCCCACCTCCCCTTGCTCTACCACTTTGCTTCCTCCTTCAGGTCTTCCTCCAGCCCCTTTGTCTGCCACTCTGTCCCAGGTAGTGTGCTTGCTGACATTGCCTGGTGGTGTGAGTGCCTGTCCTTGACATGGTGTGGATGCCACATTCCTGTTCTCTCATCCCCTCTCCCTCTTCCTGTCTTTGTTGATGCATCTTCCTTGTTCAGTATTGGTCTTCTGGTAGACTGGTCCTGGTTGGCTTGGCACCTCACCCTGGCTTGGTGGGGTGGTGGCTGTGATATTGGCTGGGTGGAAATGATGGTGTTGATCTTGGCCTTTGTACTCTCATTCATGCCAGGTTTTGTGACTGTTATCTGGTCTTCCATTCAGACAACTGGGGTGTGGTTGGGATGCTCAGCTCTGGTAAGTCTTGCAACCTTGCTTAAAATAAGGTTTTTCATCACATTGTTGCCAATTTCCAGGACCATGGCATCTGGCTGTCAGTGGAATGGGTCTGCTCCGTGGGGAACTTGGCTAATTCTGTCTCACAGAGGATTTTCCCCCCCCATTTGCCTTGTATTGGTTGTCCCCCTCGCATTCCTTCTTACCTCAGGGATCTTCTCTCCCTTGCCTCTTAGTCTTTCCCCTTCTTGATCATCTGCTTGCCACTCATGCATCTGTTTTCTGGTATTTTTGCTTGGTGCTACTGTTTGGTATTCTGGTGGTTCATGTTATGATTCACCCCTATTCTTTTCCCTTCTTGTCATCATTATTTACCATCATTGGCCTTACCCGATGTTTCTACTTCAATAGAGTGCTCTAGAACTCATTACATGTTTGTTGCACACCCTTATCTCTATTATCTTTACTTCTCTTTCTTCTCAAACTTTCTTTGCTTAGTCATAGTTGTTCTACAACCTTCTATGACCTTCCATTGCACAGTATATAAGCCTAAGTACTTCGTCCCTTGTACTCTAGCTTAGTCCTGCTCAATCTTACCTTGTCTTCCTTTGCTCCCCTCATTGTAACTCGCTGCTACCTCTTTGGTAGGCAGACTTCCTTCGAACCATCTGCTATACATCCTAGCAGACAGAACCCTTGACCCTTAGTGGCAAGTCCCTCGTCTTCATCTCAAACCCTTGACCCTACGTTTTAGTTCTTTGAGCCTATGCTCATTCCTACCCAGACCAAGTGTAACAGTTCATACATGTATTTATTTGTTGCTACCTCTAATTCCATGATGTTGTTTTTGAGCTTTCCCCCCATGTCCTCACTCCTCTCCCTTCACCTCCCTGCCAATGTGTCTGCCTGTGTTGATTGGGCAGTTTCCCATGCTTGGGCCTTCTCCACACGTGCGAAGTACTAGGCCTTCCTCAATATCTTCTTCAGCTTTTGTGATTCTATGGGGATTCCTCTGGCCTTGCACCTCCCAGCATGTGATGACCTTTTGTGTGCATTCACAGCCTTGAAGGTTGGTCTTTTAAGCACCTCCACCATTCAGGGTTACCTGGCAACAGTCCAGGCCTAGCACACCATCAATAACTGCCCCTGGTTGGGCTCAGAGCACCTGTGCTATCTCATCATGGTGCTGCCAACTTGGCTCCCCCTGGAGCAATTTACCCTAGGTGCCCTACAGTCTTGTGCGCCATGCTGGCTCCCTTGGCCCAGGGCCTGGATGTCTCCTCTTCCCTGGATTCCTGCTGCTTTGCGGCAGCTTGCATGGCCCTGTGGGGCCAGCTTCACCTTGGTGAGATCTTGGCCTTGGCTGAACATGCCCTTCCCATCATGCCAGTCATCTCACAGGCTGACCTCCTTCCTCCTTTCTCCTTGTCAGGCTCATGGCAATGTCTTCTCCCCCACACCAAGGTTGCAGGCTCCTGGGGTGAGTTGGTCATTCTTTGCTGGCAGTCAGATGCCTCTGACCTGATCTCCCCTTGACCACTCAGTGCCACCTTCTCCAGTGGGGTTGGGTCCCATGTGTCCATGCTGGCGTCCCACAGCTGCACCTTCTCTGGTTGGGCCAGTCTGCTTGTCAGCACAAGACTGGCCTCAGGACCACTACTCAACCTGACCTGGATCACACATACATATGGATAGCATGGACATAGGCACCCCACTTTGGGGTGGCCCACCACACTCCCCCCCCTCACCCTACCACTAACCACATTGAAGAGCCAGAAAGCCAGGGATCCACTGAGAAGGAATGTCTGGCAGAGCCTGCTTTTCAGGCTCTGACGTCGTGCCTTCAGATGCACATCCATGCACCCCCTATCTCCATCCATCACATGATGTTGGCCCACACACACCACCCCTCATAGAGGATCTGCACAATCTGGCCTGCCCATCCTCTCCTTTTGTCATGTCTCTCTCTCCTTTTTGTTGTGTCTCGTCATATCTCTCCTTTTGTCATATCTCTCCTCCCTTGTCATGCCCCTGTCGTATCCCCCTCCTTGTTTCTGTGTTCTGTATGCACTGGTCTGGCTTGTGTGGCATGTGTCTTGCCTTCTTGGGCTTGTTTTCTGTGTGGCGTGTCTCCTCCCCCTGGACTGGTCTGCTTGTCAGCATGAGACTGGCCTTGGGACCACTGCTCGACCTAACCCAGATCACACATATATGTGGATGGCATGGGCACAGGCACCCCACTTCAGGGCAGCCCATCACACTCCCCCCCCTCACCCTATCACTGACCACATCAAAGAGCCAGAAACCAGTATTCTTAGGATATATACACATATAGAGTACCACTTAGTGTACCCAGTGCAAATGTCCTGTAGCAACTTGGAAGAGTCAATCTGCCTCACATCCACAAAAAGAATGGTGAGTGTACCAAGAGTGTGAGGTAGAATGTGATGTGTTGGTCAAGTTGCTCATCAGTCCTGGTAATCACATGTCAGCTATGTACAGGACTGCCTCATAGTTTACTACAGATCAAGTTTGTCATCTCAACCATTGTCATACTTGAGGCCAACATTTAAGCTCATGTGGGGCAAGCCAAAAGGATGTACCAGCAGATAAGCTTTCATCCAACACACTCATACATGTCTTCATCTGGATCCTTGCTCTCAGTTTTTCTTGGCAAGCCCATCAGTACACATGATAGATCAAATATGAACTCACTTGTTTTTTTTAGCACCAGCCCTAGTGCCTAGAATGTTATCATCAAGGTTGGCTTTGCACTTGTTTTTCTCCATAGATGTGGACTATGTCAACAGTGCAGGGTTGATATTGGAATTGTCTGTGATGGATGGTGTAGGACTGGCTGACATGATGAAGATTGTAAGGAGAAAAGAGTGAGGAGATGAGATTTGAGACAAAATCTTGAAGATAAGGCTGAGACTAAAATTCTGGATTCTTCAAAATATGTCCAAATCTAGCCAGATCTAGCTAGGACAAAATAGATGCTGCAAGGACATGTGGCCATCACATGTTTTTGAGTCTTCAAATTTGACCATCACACCTCTGAATGACTGAGCTTGTCCGTCCCTCATGTGGGAAATCTGTTGAAAGTCATCATGGGTTATCACTTCATCTAAATATTAAGGGAGAACAGTTGGGTTTGAAAAAGAAAAAAAAAAGAGCTGACACTTCATTCGCCTTGCTCACTTGAACTGCATATCCTGCTTGCATCACCAAAAGCACATGGGGTTCCTCTTTTGGTTACAACTGTAGCATAACCACAGCTTGACAGTGATGTTCACTCAACCCTCTGTACATACTCACCACAACTTCAAATGTAATGCAAAAATTACCAAAATATTCGCAAAAAATCACAAAAAAAATGCCTACCCTCTGGTTGTTAGTGTGGTAAAATAGATTTATACGTTTGTATAAAAAAAAAGGTAGAATTAATAAAATTGATGTTGATCTGATAAAAGATTTACTGATCTGCTGATAAGAACTGTCCTTTTAACTTTCTGCACCTCTCCTTTTTACCACCACCACTGCTCTTTCCTCCCTTCCCACCCATCCCCACCACACCACACTTCTCTTTACTCGCATTATACCTGATCCACAAGGTTAAGTGGGCCCACAGGAGCTTTCCTATGTCTTCATTTTCTCAGTTCCTTGACACCTTTAGGGGAGCCCCTAGGAAGGGCAGATTAAAGCCTTCTCTTTGTTATTATTTAGTCTTCTCAGTCCTTCCCCTTGGAGGTTGATTAGTCTGTGCTAGGGTCATGCCTGGTTTGTGAAGGGTGATGTCTTGGGTGGCTCCTTGATGGCTGAGCCTACTACATTGTATCCAGGGGAACACCTTGAGGTAGACTGCTATATAGCATATATAGTTCAGATACAGTACATACATATATGGAGCACTCTCAAAAGTTTTTTCAAGGCTCAAAAATATACACTACATTAAAATATAAACAGATAAATGTTTGTCATAAAAATTAAATTCAATCCATTACTGGGGCCACTCCTCCAACTTCTCCTCAGTGTGCATGGTCTGCTAGCCATCAGGCAGATTGTGACCAGCATCAAATTGGCTCTCCTCCCTCCCATCGTTATCCTCACCCTGCCGCTACAACACCAAATCTACCCAGTGCCTTAATGGTAAATATATGATACTTGCACAGTGTTATCATGATGTTTATATACTTTTAGAAACATCCTCCTGTACTTGTTGATCAATATCCTGGATTATCACACCATCAGATTGAGCACATTCATGCACAGCGCATATATTGTTTGTGCTCACCACCACCACCACCACCACCACCACCACCTTCTTTCTTACAATCTCAAGCATCTGGTTCAAATAATCCAAGAATAGATTATACTGCAAGGTTAATGGAAAACTTTCAGTCTGATCATCAGCACAGACATCAGTCTCGAAGATCCAACCATTCTTCCACCTCCCCCTCCATCTCTACCCATTCTCAAGCTGGCCCTATTGTCTTTCCTCAATATCAGCATGTCATCAATTTTACACAGCCCCACGTTGAAGAACAACAGAGCCAACTATTACAGCAGCAGATACAGGAGCAGGCTTTGCTGCAGTAGAGGTTGAGACATCAAAGATATTTAGCATCCCATCAACAAGCTCAGACCCAAAGAGAGCTGGCATTTCAAGTACAAATGGGGCAGCAATATCAAACACAGCTTCAGCAAGAGTTAGGTTATCAGTGGAAATTGGAGCAACAGCAGCAACAAGCTCTATTTCAACAGCAGATGGAATATCAAAGGCATTTACAACAACAACAGCAACAATTGGAGGAGCAGAAAGTTCAGGAGGAATATACAGTTAGACAAATCCAGCAGTTATCTCAAGCTTTACTCCTTCAAGCATTAAGTGAACATAGTAACCATTCAGCAGAACAATATGAACAGGATCAACAAAGACAGAAACAACAAGATGATTCAGATCCTGTGACTTCTCCTGTTTCACCACCTTTATCTCCTTTGACACCACTACCACCATCTGCTCCCAATCCTGCTTCAATACCACTATCTCCTTTAACACCATTACCACCATCTGTTCCAAATCCCTTTGATTCAGATAGTGATAATTCATCTTCACCTCCTGCTTCACCACCACCACCACCACCCCCCCCCCCCCCCCTCTTGTCCACACTTTCGCCTCTACCACACCCCTCCCACCTGTCGCCCCTCCTCCTATGA
>JBBPMV010000007.1:0-41632 GCA_038090495.1 Heimioporus retisporus | reverse complement strand
CCATCACCACCATCACCCCCACCATCACCACCATCACCCCCACCATCACCACCCCCACCATATCACATCCCACCTGGTGGTAGGCCATATGTTGAGCCAATTCAAGTCCACTCCCTTGGTCTAATGAATGTCCAATGTCCACATTGTCATGCTTTGCATTTCATATCAGAAAAACTATCAAACTCTAGCTTTCGAAATTCAAAATTTGGAATGTGTTGTCTTCGAGGCCAAGTCAAGCTGCCTGAGATACAACAGTGGCCACATGTCTTGCAGGAGTTATTTGATGATTGTCAGGATTGAAGTGAATTTAAAAAAAAAATCCATCAATACAACAATACATTGGCATTTACATCAGTTGGTGTTGAGATGGAAGATGTAATTCAAGGAGCTGGACCAGCATCCTTTCGTGTTCATGGGGCACTTCACCATCTAATGGGTTTTCTTATACCATCCAATGATCAGCAACCAACCTTTGCTCAACTATACATCTATGATCCTATTGAAGCAACTGATAGGCAAATTCAATGCAATCCTCAGCTCAATGGGGCTATACTTTTGGATTTACATGAAATGTTAAGGGAACACAATCCTTATGCACCAATTTACAAACAAGCCTATGAGATCATGAGAGTAAGTGATTTTTGTTTTATATACACATAATAAAAATTCTTAATATTACATATAAGTAATATAGGCCAAGCCTCCAGAAGAGCATACTGATGTTTGTATGCAAATTCATTTACAACAGGGGACTGATGCCAGAAGGTACAACCTCCCTATTGTGAAGGAAATAGCTGCCATTGTTCCTGGAGATGCCTCTGCACATATTGGAGTTGATCATGATATTGTTGTATGTCTTCAAGGTGGTGGTTTGCATCAAATCAGCAATCTTCATCCATCCTACATACCCCTTCACTATGTTCTTTTATTTCCAAAGGGTAAAGCAGGATGGCATCTTAATATTCCTTTACAACAACAAAATGGTTGTCAGCACTGCTCCAAAAAGGTCACCCAAATCCTTTGGTATGCATATAGGCTTCATATATGTCCTGAAAATGTGGAGCCAGCAAATATATTCAAAGGAGGAAGACTATTTCAACAGCTGATCTGTGATGCCTGGGCTTCTATTGACCAGTGTAATCTTACCTGGGTGGCCAATAATCAAGCAAAACTCAAAGGAAATCTCTATCAAGGTTTACAAGATCATTTAGGTCAAGATGGTGTACAAGATATAAACCAAGTTAGTCATGTTATCTTGTCATCTACTCATAAAGGAGGAACTCGCTATATGCAACAATTGTTACAAGACTCCTTGGCTATATGCTGTGAATATAGAAAACCTGATCTCTTTCTTACCATGACTGCCAATGGCAGCTGGCCAGAAATCACTCAAAACCTTTTACCTGGTATGTGTTTTTTTAAAATATTCTTTGTTGTTGCAGCTTATTTATCTCATTGCATCTAGGTCAAACAGCTGTGGACAGGCCTGATATAATTACATGGGTTTTTCATGCAAAGCAACAAGCATTACTTAAAATGATTTGTGATGGTTATTATGGAAAAGTGGCTGGCTATGTGTACACCATTCAATATCAAAAGTGTGGTCTACCTCACATGCATCTACTTATCTTCTTGGAGGAACAAGACAAGATACAAACTGTTGAGCAAGTAGCTTCCATCATATCTGCACAGCTTCCTGATCCAAATCTCCATCCACAACTGCGCTCTGCTATATCAAAATGTATGCTTCATGGTCCCTGTTTCCCACAAAGATACATTGAAAACAATCTATGCAAAAAGTGATTCCCCAAGGCTTTTACTCCTCATACTATTATCAAAGAGGATGGATATCCTGACTATGCTTGCCCTGACAATGGAAGGACTATTTGGAAGCAGGGAACAACTTTTAGCAATCAACATGTGGTTCCCCATCCAAGACAGCTTTTGGTGGAATTTAATTGTCATATCAATTTAGAAGTCTGTGGATCTATCAAGGCTGTCAAATACATCCACAAATATATCTACAAAGGCCCAGACCGTGCCACAATTCAGACTGGAAATGACAATGAGATTGCCTCTTATTTGGATGCAAGATATATTTCTTCCACTCAAGCCTGTCACAATATCTTTGAATTTTCTATGCATATGGAATGGCCTGCTGTTTATCATTTACCAGTTCATCTTTCCAACCAACAAATAGTGGCATTTCATACCAATGCACAACTCAACAATGTTATTGAAAATGTCAAGGATACTGAGCTACTTGGATGGTTCAAGGCTAATCAGGACCCAGATCTTATTGCTGCTGGAGCACATGATTATCTCTATCAAGAGTTTCCAAAAAACTTTGTTTGGCACAAAGGTCATGCAATTTGGAAAATTTGTCAGAGATACAAAGCAATTGGACACATGTACACAATTCCTATCTCTGCTGGTGAAGCCTTTTATTTGCGAATTTTGCTTACTGTGGTCAAAGGTATTTATTATGTATTTATGATCTTAATTTGAAGCTTATATTTTATCTTAATAGCTGCTATTTCCTATGAAGATCTTCACACTGTAAACAATGTTCTTCATGACTCTTTTAAGGAAGCTTGCCATGCAAGGGGTCTTTTACAGGATAACAGAGAATGGCTACTATATCTTCAAGAGGCTGCTCATTTTGCCATGGGTTTTCAATTACACCACCTTTTCATTAAAATGATGTCATTCACCAACTTCTTCAACAAACCTCTTTGATCATCTGGGATGAAGCAGGATCTCAACACCACGATGTGGTAGAGACAGTGGATCATTCTTTACGTGACTTGATGAACCAGCCTGATTGACCATTTGGAGGATTTACTGTTCTGTTTAGTGGGGATTTCAGACAAACTCTTCCTGTGATTACCCATGGCTCAAGAGCACAAATTGTACCTGCCACCTTGACTCACTCATATCTCTGGCAAATTATACATATTCACTATCTTCATCAAAACATGTGACTTGGCCAGGATCCAGAGTCAGATGCATGGACACAAGAACTACTTCATACTGGGGTGACTGATGGAGAAATAGTCCTTCCTGAACACATGCATTGTGGTGATACCATGGACTCCCTGATCACTGCACTCTATTCTCAGCTTCTTGCTCAAGATCAGCAGTTATCAGACAGATACTTCCTGGATAGAACAATCCTTACTGCCAGAAACACTGAAGTCCATGAAATCAATGCCTCCATTCTCAACTCTATTGCTCCTCAAGAGTCCAATACCTACTTGAGTGCAGACCAAATTACAGATCCAGAATATAACTATATTCCACCAGAGGTTTTGAACACTTTTAGCCCATCTGGCTTTCCTCTACACAAACTGAAACTGAAAAATGGAGCACCACTTATGCTATTGAGAAACCTGGATCTTGTTCATGGTCTTTACAATGGAACACGATTAAGGCTTCTCAGATCCACTCAAAGGATTTTGGAGTGCCATGTATTGAAAGAGAATGATGATGGTGAAGTGGTGTTTATTCCAAGAATAGCTCTTGATTCTGGCCTGGAAGACTCTCCTGTTCCCTTCAGACGATTACAATTCCCTGTGCAGCTAGCATATGCTATAACAATCAACAAATCACAAGGACAAACTGTGAAGCATGTAGGATTGAACCTAAGCACACCGGTATTCTCTCATGGACAACTTTATGTGGCACTTTCAAGATGTACTCATCCCAGAAACATCAAAGTTCTATTTCCCAAAGATCAAAGAGATACAAAGGTGACCAATATTGTTTGGACAGAAGTATTTAGAAATTTAGAACTTTGAATTTTGAATTTTGTATAATTTATTGACTGATCATTGGAATAAACATTGTACAAAATTTTAAAATTTAAAAAATGTATAAATATGTGGAATGTATTGGTGTGATGAAACTTGTGTGTATACTAGGACATACCATTGTGTATAGAGGGGTATGGGGTGGGGAGGGGGGGGGGGGGGGGGGGGGGGGGGTGTGTGGACCATGGCACACTAGTATTTCCTATTGGTGTACTAATAAACAATCTATATTGTCAGATCTCCTCTAACAACACTAAGATCATGCTGAGACAAGGGCTAAAGAAGAAGCAAATCACTATTGCCTTGAAGCAGAGAGACTTGCAGCCAGGGAGCCCCTTGAGAGGGAGCAGGATGCCTTGCATGAACAATGGCTCTGAAATTTTCAGAGCCTGGCAGTGAGTTTATTTTTTTTTTTCTCAAATCACTAAATTCAATACTAATATGATTGTAAAATCAGTTTGATGTGCCTGATCTTGGTAAGGAAGTTGAGTGACATCCATCAAGACTCCCCAGTCACAGCCATTGCCTCCCAAGGTGGTACTATGGCAAGCCCTCCCTTTACCAGTTTTAGCACCAACTCCCACAACACCAGACACAGATGACATTCCAGATATCCCTGCAGCTGGAGATCAAGATGTGGAGATGGTCAACAATACTATCACTAGACAAAGCTCACCAACCAACAATCCAAAATCCTTTCATACCAAACCTGATGCATATGATCTATTTTGCAAATACTATGGTGGTTTTCCATCACATGACCCAGCAAATGAAGCATCACTTGGTGATCTTTGTGGTGACCTAACACTCCAACAGGAGCATCAGGCCCCCTCTACCCCTGCCAGCATCTTTTCTTATCTAGGGAGTTACTTTATGCCATTTTTGAATGCAACCACATGGCAACTTATGTCCTGGTTCTACAATGCTTCACCTCAAAAATCTCTTCAAGACCTTGATAGTCTTGTCAGGGATGTCATCCTGGCTGACAACTTTGATTGTGACAATCTCCATGATTTTAGTGTCCACCAGGAGACAAAATGTCTTGACAATGCCCCTTGTGACTCTTTCTCTTTGCTTTTCACTGCTGATGGATGGTATACCACATCTGTTTCTGTCCAACTACCTTGTGAGAAAGTGAAGCTGTCCAAGGATGAGGCCCTGCTCCTTCAGGTTGAGGGCTTGCATTATTGGCCCATCACAAAGGTCATCAGGTTGGCTTTCAATGAGCCTGTGGCTCAGACATTTCACACAACACCATACAAAGTCTACTGGCAACCTAACAAGGCTCACCTGCCTGAATATGTGATTACTGAACTGTATACTGCTGATGCAATGCTCAAGGAGCATGAGAAGATCAAATCCAATTCTCCCAAAGTCCTGGAATGCAATCTTGAGACCATCATTGCTGCTATCATGATTTGGTCTGATTCCACACATCTCACAAATTTTGGTACTGCTACTCTCTGGCCAATTTATTTATTCCTTGGCAACCAGTCAAAGTATGCTCATGCTAAGCCAACCTCTTTCACAGTACATCACATTGCCTACATACCCAAGGTGAGTATTATCCATAATTGTTTTGAGGGACTGTAACTAACAGTATTCTAGCTATCAGATACAATCCAAGATTTCTATATGAGGACATTCAGGATTAGTACAACAGCAACAGTATCAACCTACTGTAAGTGGAAGCTCATGCAAGCAATATGGACTCTCCTTCTCAACTCCAAGTTTGTTCCTGCATATGAGTTTGGGATGGTAATCAAGTTTGTAGATGGGATCCTACATCAGGTCTTTTTATGACTGTTTACATATGCTGCTGACTATCTTGAAAAGTATGTAGATATACTTCTTTTCTACCTTGACTGGACTGATGAGACTATGCTACTGTTATTAGGATACTTTTTGCATGCATGAAGTTTCTTGCACAATGCCCATGCTCACAATGCTTAATCAGCAAAGATAGAATTTACAAAGTCAGTACAAAAATTGATCAATGGGTGTGGAAAAAAAGGGGATGTGTTGATGATAACACTTGTCATCAGTCAATCAAAGGTGCACAGAGGGTGATCTTCAACCTTGGATGGAGCATTGTTAGTCAGGCAGTCAAGAACATCATTGGGGCCAGGTTGCTTGTGCCAACACAGGTATATACTTGATTTATCAATCAACTTTGAGTGACTGATTTGATCTGTCAAGGATGCTTTCTTTGACAAACTCAGCAGACTTGGCTTCAATTTCTATGCATTATTTGTGCCTGATTTTATACATGAATTTGAACTCAGCATGTGAAAAGCAATTATCATGCATCTGATCTGTATCCTATTTGAAGTGGGCAATAATGTAATACAGGAACTAAATGCTCAGTAAGTACCAAATTTCATTCAACTCATTGCATTTGGGTGACATGGTTGATGGCTAGCTTCTGGCTGGTACCAACTTTTGGCCAGGATACAATTCAAAAATTCAGTACAAACATATCAGACCTCTTCAAACTTGCAGCCAGGGACTTTGAAGACATTCTCCAGGTGAGGTTTACATGATCACTACTCTTGTTCAACAACTCAAGTCATGTCAGTGTGCAATTCCTGTTTTAGATGATCTCCTTCCTGAGCCATATAACACAATCATACTTGATCTTTTGTTCAAGCTTGATACTTGGCACATTTTTGGGAAACTCCAGATACACACTGAAATGACACTCTTTCATTTTGAGAATAGCACAACTCACCTTCAACAAGCAATTTGAAAAATTTCTTGAGACTGTTGTGCAAAATTCAAGACTTATAACCTCCCATGTGAGCTGCTGCACACACTCAGCATAAGGCCAAACAAGATACAAGGGAAGGTGCAAAACCACCCACCATTATGACACAGTCCCACAAGCCTCACCTCTTTAACATGTTGATGTACAAACTCCATACTCTCGGCAACTACATTAGGTCTATCAAACTGTATGGTACAACCAACAACTATTCTACACAGGTGGTAAGTGAAGACCTATGAATGAAACATTTACATGGCACTGAGCATGTTCCCAGGAAGAGCTGGAACATCACCATGTCAAACATTTTTATTCAAGAACTAACAAGGTCTCCTTT
Source organism: Heimioporus retisporus (assembly GCA_038090495.1). NCBI lineage: Eukaryota > Fungi > Basidiomycota > Agaricomycetes > Boletales > Boletaceae > Heimioporus > Heimioporus retisporus. Next base: position 34,719 of record JBBPMV010000007.1, on the reverse strand, counting down.
GCACAGGCAATTGCTAAGCATCAACAATCCAAGCAACTTCTCCACAACCTCCAGCTAGAAGCCCATGTGGCCACTCTGGGTGGAGACTGTCAATCTGCACATTCTGTAGATCAGGATTTACTGCTGAGCTGTTCTCTGGAGGTGCACTATCAAATGTCCCAAAGCAAGAAAAGCTTTCATGACATTAGTGTATGGCTCCATGCAATAGGAGTGATGCCACATTGCAGGTATGTTATAGAATTTTAAAAAACTCAGCAAAGCTTACTTTTGGCTATAGGGTTTTCTTCCAAAGCTGAAGAACCACATCTTGTGGCACCTACTGGACAATAACTGGGATACAGAAGAGCTTACACAGTTGCAATGCAATGCACTTTTATTCATCAACAACCATATCTACCACCACCATGTCTTACATGTCAACTACACAACCTATGACCTCCAGTGTGGACAAGATATGCTCAACATAGGCTCACACATGGATATCATGTTGCTCTCACATGAGTCTGAGGATACTGAGAACCCCCACCCTTACTGGTATGCTTGAGTCAGGAATCTTTCATGCCAATGTCCTGTACCTTGGGCCAGAGGTATAGGATCAATCTTCAAAGCATATTGATGTCCTCTCAATCCCTGTGATGTCATTTGCAGCATGCATTTAATCCCTGCCTTTTGTTATGGACTTACCAGTGATTTGTTGCCACCATCAATTGCATGCCAAGAGTCTGACAATGACAAGGACTGGGATTGGTACTATGTTAATATATGTAAGCTATTGTGCTTGATGACTAGACATACATCCAGCTAATATTGTTCTAGTTTTGTTGATCATGACATGTTTATGAGGTATCAGGGTGGTGGAGTTGGTCACAAGTCAATTTGCAAAGCAACAGAGTCTCTCATTATTGAACATGACAAGCTTGACAGCTGACCATTCACTCTTGAACATGATGTTGAACCATCATCCACAGAGAATGATGAGGATGACAATGACAGTGACATATCCATAGACAATTTTGACTTAGAGTTATGTGATTCCAAAGGAGGAACTGGCTATGAAGATAGATCAGAATCAGATTGTGCCAATTTCAGAGATGCTCAGCAACAACTAGTTGATGATGAGCTTGGTGACAAGATGGATGAATATGGGTATACCAGTCTGGACCAAATGTTGGATAGGGTGGGGGAAGATGTGGAGGTGGGTGGTGATGTGGAGGTGGGTGGTGATGTGGAGGTGGGTGGTGATAAGACATTGGGTCTGAAGGACAAGTTTGTAGATGATGAGTTTGAATATGCCAATTTCTAGTTGCTGTTTTGTACTAAGCACATGAGATTCTAACTAAATACTACAGTAAGTACAATAGATCTGGCAAGCTCTAGCAAGGCCTGGGATGGATGCAATGGTTTCTTGTTAGGGTTGGCATAGGTGCAACCCATCTAGCCATGGCTTGCAAGATCTTGCTAGATGCTGGAGAAAGTGCAATGGAGTTTTGCATACCTCCACTAGAACTGGCAATGCCTAACTAGGACACTTGGACTATTCCAGTGCAGACAAGGTCACACTAGGTTTGGGTACATTTGCTGATGCTGACCATTGTAATATGGAGGGCTTCCTCCAGGCAGTCCTCCACCAGGTGGACCTCTCCTAGGGGGACTGCACCCAATTCCATCCAACCCCATGTTGCCAGATGATCAGGGTTTGAGGTGATGATGGTTGTGGTTGTGGCAACCATTGCTGCTGTCAATGTCATCACTGTCATCTGGAGAAAAGTTGTTGAAATACCCAGGATTGTTTTGCCCTCCAGGATTACCCCTGGCTATCACCTGATCCCTGGCAATTTGATTGATGTGTGTGGGACCACACCCTGTTTTGTTACCATAGAGGTGATGCAGTATGTTGGATGTCTGCTTGGACAGGTACTGAGGGTGATTGGGCATGTTAGGTGCCAATCCTTGTTGCCTGAAGATAGGCTCTGGTGGATGTAGCTTCATGTTCTCCTCAGCAACCTCTATTTTTGGAGGTGTAGCCATTTGAGGTGAGCTTGTTTCACTCATCAAGGGAATATACATACATCCCTCTTGACACCCCTTGGATCATTTGTCTGATCATGGAGACTTGTTGGGCACTCAGATTCACTCCATGGTTGTTGAAGTCTCCAGGCCCCTGCCTGTACATCCTCCATTGCTCCTGAATTCCTTCAAGGAAATGACTCACCACCCTATACACAGTGAGTGGTTCCATTGGGACCTTGCTGTTGAGGGCTTCACTCCCTCTGTGAATATATGCCCAATAGGACTTTCTGTCCTTCAAGCCATTTTGGGCTCAGTGATGAGGACATTTGAGATGTCCAATAAATTAGTTGTGAATGAGCTCATGGTGGTATCCAATTTGGTGAGGACAATATCATCTCTTGCCATCTCTCTCTCATCAGGATTGTCATCAGCAATGTTAGAGGGTTGAGCCATATACCCTCTGGCCATCTTTCCTTTGTCCTTTCCTCATTCTGGGTTGGATGCTGTTCCAGTGCCTGTCAGCTCAACTCTTGGAGCTATTGCTCCCTTCTTTGGCCCAATCATGGGCTGCTTGACCTCAGGAGGTCCTTTCTTGGTTTGTTGTTTAGAGCTGGTAGTTGAAGGGTCATTCCCTCCTTTATCAGGTAGTTCTGCTGTCATGGCCTTCACAGAGTTGCAAGTTTGTACACAATTTGCCATCATGAATTGTTATCTGCACATCAAAAAAGTGTAATGTTGTTAATACCATCAGTACTCAGATCACACAGTGATGTGAATTGGTATTCAATTTGCTGCAATACAAGAAATACAAAGTATTATGTGGGCTGTCCTAGCAACAGCCTGTCTTATATGTATTCTATGAGCACATGTGGTTCACATATCACATGCACCATGATATTGCCAATTATGCTGTCCATCCTCTGATGGCTGTTGTGACCCTGTGGTACTAATCTAAGGGCCATTAGCCCATTATTCTTATATGGGCATTAGGTCTTTACATCAGCCTTGCTTCCCAATCCCTCATATCCATACAATATTCCCAGGCCCACAAGCAGTCTGAAGCCATTACTGTTCCAGAAACTTGGCAATCACACAGCCACACACTGGCTGGACAACATGCTTTGGTCAGGGGAGGATGTGTGGGAGAGATTCACAGCAGTAGTGAGAAGACCACCTTGTTATTACCTAACAACCTTTGACTAGACGGTCTACCTAGTGGGTGTGTATTTGGTTTTGTAGCATCTGGAGTTGTGGCTGGGGCTGTCCACAAGAGTGGCTATTTATAATCCCTATGCTACAAGACTACAAGGGTGTGTCATCTATACAGTCTAAACAAGATTTAAAAAAAAAACATGTTGTTAGGAGTTCCTTTTTGAGTGTTCATGTTAGCACTGCTTACCAATTCAGGTGATGGGTCTCACTTATGAGAAACTGAGGTGATGGTGAAATAACTAACACCAGAATTGTCATCAGGTGAATTGGACAGTCTTATTATATTTCACAATATGAGGTGATTGACCTCATCACCAACATGGACTTTGAAAGATCAGGCAGTGAGACTTGAAGAAGGTGATGACAAGTAGCAGCTCAATGTACATACAATACATATGTGTAGTTCAGCATCTGAGCTGCTGCCAAGTAGCACATGTGTTTTGACATTCCATATACTAACCAGAATATTTACAAAAGTCTCATCACTGCCTAAATAGATTTTACCTAACATTGTTTGTCTTACTGGCAGGCTGAAGTTGTGTGAGCAATATAAGATCATTAGACAGATTTTTGCAATGTCTCATACTCACTAAATCATCTATTTGTATCTTATGAAACTTTGTAGGCTTAGAGTACCATCAATTGATATTTAATGATTACTAGTAGTACATGATGAAAGCAGCTTAAATGTATGATAGTCAGCAAAACAGTTAACATGAAAACCATGGTATAGATCAAGTGAATTATGGAGATTGACACCTGGAGGAACTCAATCATTACCAAAAATAGAGAGTAGATGGGCAAAACAAACTATACTGTCAATATGAATTACTGCAAGATTTTTTGAACATCCTTGTGAAATGATAGTACTACCATCCACATTCCCACAAGGTCATCTGGTTTGTCAGCCAGGTGATCAAACCAGTGAATGAGAGCACATGGATACATCTGTCCATTAGTGTGAATGAGTAAAAAAACAAACCACATGTGCAATATCCATGCTCAACATCCCCTCCCCTGTATTGCTCATGCTCACAAGTATACAATCATTTCCTACAGGTCCATGATGTTATGATGGTGTCACATGAATTTGTTTATGCCATATATTATCAGTGCCAATTGGGTCATTTGACAAAATGAATGTTGCCATGGCTAAAAGAAAAACCTTGACAGGCCCAGTAAACAGGATAGAGTGGTTGAATATAGCAATCAATGAAGATTGATATTGTTCAGAAATAAAATGAGATATTAGCTGAGGAAGAGATGGACATTGAGCTTGATGGCAAGCACCAATGTGTTCCTTGTATGATGACAAGCTGAAAACACTATGTTACCTCTAGTTTATTATATATGAAAGTTGTACTTACCATACTGTGCTACAAGTGTGACATCAGAGTGGGTGAGTGCAAGATGGTCCAATAGCTCCAGATCTTCCTGATCTGGGTTATCTTCAGATCCATCTGGTAGCCCTTGATCTAATAATTTGTAAGTGAATAAAATATGAAATAAACTATGAACACACTGTTTTGGGTTGGGTTGTGTGTGTGCTGTGAAGAGGGTAGCATCCCTTGAGCTTCAAAATCAGTGGGGCTGTGGCAAGCTGCAAAGGATGTTGGTTTATTTTTAGAATTTGTCTTATGGCCTTGTTTTTGTTCAAATGACACCAAGGTTTCTTCATTGCAGATATGTGCTTGGATCTAGTGATTGATGAACACAAGCCATTTGGAGTGCCAAAGAGATGAATAAGGGATTCATAATAACTGAGGGAATGTTGTTGAGGAAGTGAAAATCTGGATGAATGGATGCTTGATACTTCAAAAATGATGCAGTGTTCATGGAAGTGCCAAGCACATCCCTGACTTGTAGTAGTGTATCATCTGTTATCACATTTTTCTGGGTGATGTATGTGAACTCAAGAAATCCACAAAATGTGTGGACAATCTGTTCTAAAATGTAGCTTTTGATGACTGACAAGTAGACCTAAAATGAAGAGGATAGGATACAGTTTTATTAGAGGCAAGAATATGTACAAACCTTCATCAGGGCCTTTAAGTCATTGCCAGCCCATTGTGAAAATCCATGGCCATCAGGAAATCTTCATAGTCCCAGAAAGGGTGGGGTGAGGGTGATCCTGGAACCTACATTAAACATAGACTACAGGGTGGAGTTAAGGCTCACCACTGATTGATATTGGCCAATCAGTCTCTTGCTCCAGCCTTGCCATGTTCCAATTCTAGATACTTTTCAACCCATTTGATCAGGTGGTCTTTGAACAATCCTTTCACAAGCTGATGTACTATGTTAGGTGCAAGGAGTTGCCAGATATTGGCATGTGGAAAGTGTTCAGTGAATATCTAATGGCATATAAGTAATTTGAGGTTAATGTAGAGTCAAGGCACACACCATGATCAAGCTATCAATGCTCCAATTGTTCCAGAGGACATTGCTGTTTGGAATCTCAAGGAGTACACAGGTGAATTCAGCAGTCTGTGGTGTATCACCACCATTAAGGTTGTTAGCTGTTGCAACACAATTATTGAATGATGGCAATCAAGCAAGATAGATGATATGCAATATATCAGCTAACTTACTGCCCACACCAGTTTTGAACTATACCAGTGAGTAGGACCTGTTCAGGGTAGTCAGCAATATATGGTCCCAATCCAAAGATGGTACAGCAATAATGTTGATTGGGAAATCTCAAGACCTGCAGCTCAGTCATACCTGGTTTCAAAGGGGTTAATATTTTTACCATTGCAATATGGAAAAGTTGCTTCTTGAATTACCAAAATGTTGGATCATCAGCATACTTCTTTGCTGCTGAGAGTAAAAATATTAGTAGCAAACACAAATTGATATGGACTTACTTTTTGAGATTGCCAGGAACACAAGATATCCACAAGATATCCCTGTGATGTGCACACCATACATTGTTGTGGATGTTGCTGATTGAGAGATAGACTGGCCAATAATCATTTTGACCTGTTTCCATGGACACTGTTGTCTTGTTGCTTCCAAGGATGATGGGGACAAATGTGCTACCAATTCTAGCTGGATTATCTGCAATTTTATCCCATCCACAAGTTCATGAATCTAAGTATCATTGAATGTGAAATAGAGTAGCATACCACTTGTTTCCATGTCTGGTGACCAGACATGAAATTTTCATGCTGTTGTGGATTTCCAATGCTTCTCAAAAAGTCCCAGTATGGAGTGTAGTTGAACTCACCATGGAAATACATGTTAGACAGCATTTGTACCACTATAGCATCAGGAGGATGATACCAAAATTCAAATACCTCATCCATCCAGGGGGGAGTAGTACTGTCAAGGTATTCACCATTTTATCTTAGTTTAAAGCACTCCCATGGTATATCACCCAATGGCATTGCATTGATCATATCATATAGATCTTTATGGTTGATAAACAGCAACTTTTTATTATTCCCTGATTAAAACCCTCCCCACAATCCACATAGACAGTCAATGTTCTAGGTAGCCATTTTAGCATTTTGGAATAGTAATTTGGTGGTTTCAAAATGGAGCTTGAACTTGTATGGGAACTAGTCATTGCTATCTTTCTCTGTGACAGATAAAGCAGAGGCAGAGTTGATGGGTTAGCTGCTAGCATCACAAACATCACCTAAGACAAATGCCAATTTAGTAGAATGAGAACTTTTCAGTGTCAGGCCAACATACCAGTGAGTTTGTCATGGTAATTTCAAATAACTCCTGACACCAGCTGATTTGACATGGAGGGTCTGGCTAAGGCTATTGATATTTATGTTAATGTGTGGAAGTTGTAATTATGGGCCAACATCTGGTGGTGTTTGAGGCCAGGGAGCATCTTGAACCATTGGCCACATCCCACATAATTGCAAGGGATGTGAGACATGGAAATGCCAGTCCAATGCAATAAGTGCATTATATTGAATGGTGTAGTAATGGTGGAGCCCTAGAATCTTATATGATTGGGTGAGCGGCAGCAATGGAGCTAAACATAGCATACACCAGATATGTCATAACTAGGATCAATGCATGAGTCAGCTAGGAGGAGTCTGGATGAATGCCCAGTGACCAATCACTAATTTCAATATTAGAGTTGTATTTTACTATGACATTGACTGGTGCCAAACACTTACCCAGATCCATTAACTCATGTCAAGTACCTCACATCCAACAACTTGCACCAAAAACTGCAATCAGCATCCTGGAAAAGTGATGGTCGATACCAACCACAAGTGTCACACCTCAGAGCAAAAAAAGGCTGATGATGCACATGTGGAGGAAGCAAGGCTGAAGGCCATTGCAGCTCAGGAAAGTGGCATCAAATGCCTGAACAACATCATGGTACAGGGAGAATGAAATAAGGCTGAATTACTCACAAACCATCCAATGCCCACTGTGTCCACTCCTTGCATCACTTCACATGTCTCTGCCTCACAACACTAGCAGTGCTGTTGAGAAGAGTCCAGATTCTTCAGCTGAAGGACCAACAACTTCTGAAAGCTTGCCCAAGGATCTGGACAATGTGCATGATGAAGGGTCTGCAAAAGAGCAGAATTCTCACCATGGTGTGTTTATCAGATACCATCCAGCAAGTTCACACTAATGTTGGAATCTATCAAGGGACCATTGCAATGAATGACCAACCTGCCAGCTTGAAACAGGATATTGTTCATAAACCTGAGAAAGGAAAGAAGGCATCTGCATCTTTATACATTTTTTCCCATTGCACTCTTACCATGTCATTTCTGCTCACCAAAACAATTCTCTCCTACTGGGACTGCATTGACCTATGTATATTGTTGTGAAAACAGCATCATAAAGAGTTAGGTTGCTGGTCTTGGTTATGTCAATGAATGGATGGACAAATTAACACCCAAGCAACTCCCCTCAACCCTACCTTCAAAACACCAGCTTGCCAGCTCTGTCAACCATATCAAATCTGTCTCCACTACCAGCTCTCACTGTGGTACTACTGCCCTGGTTCCAACTCTTGCTTCCTCCTCTTCTACTATATCTCACCCTTTGGTTCCTACAGGCATGGTGATCATTACATCACATGATGACCTTTACATCCAAGATAGTGATAAAATCAAGTATCATGACTTAATGAAAGGTACACTCAAGGTTCCATCCAGACACTACACTAACATGGTAATATTCATCCATGTTATTGAGATACTCCTAATTATACTTGCTTAGGATATTGCCAAGGTTATTGAAACCTCTGAGCCTGACAAAATATCAGAACCAGTAGTTCACCCTCCTACACAACCATGCAACAAATCTACCAGTACTGGCCTCAAAGACACAATCCAAACTGATTCCAGTAAGTATTTCAGTGGTTATGGACATTATATTTATTGTTATTGCAGCCCAATATTATTGAGGATCCTGATTCTAAACCCAAGTTACCTCTGTCCAAATGGTCCAAAACTGAATTCTTGGACAAGGAATCATCTGTGTCCAGCCACCATTCTGGTAGTGACATCAAGAAGAAATGTATCAAGGATGACCTTCCTGCTGGTTGCAAAGCTGATAATAGGTGGAGATGGTGCTTTATTTCAGTGCTCACTCACTTCATGTTGAAATATAAAAATCCTTGGATGATCCCATCCAACAATTGAAATCTACCCTATAGAAAATATGGAACAAGGTCTATGGAAGACAGATCAATCACACAGTTACTGTCACCAATGCCATTTTTCATATTGTACATGCTCTTACTAGACTTATGCTGGATTATTCTAATTGTTACTACCTAGGTATGACAAAGTTTCAATGTTTGGCACAATAGGTTTATACAACAGCCATCACCATTCTTACCACCTTTTTTTGTCAATAATCCAGACTTTGGTGAACATACTCACCATGTTGAATTTGCCAAGGCCCTTCTGGCTGACAACCACCTCTTCCAGAATAACAAGGAAGAAGACATCATGGTAATTATCTACCTCATTCATAACATACAATGATGTCAGACTGAACCTGGACATTGAATAGGTGTGGTCCAGGTTGTGGAGGTCACCATTCATGCTCCAAACATTTGCCCATCATTTCAACTACATTCAGGGCCAAGCTGAAGTTCCTGCCATCAAGTCCAAATAAAAAGGGTCTCATGAAGCACTTGCCCTGGCTTACACAATGGTAAAAATTCCATCATTTAACTGTAATTCAACTTACTGATTCTATTCAAACAGGTCAATTTTATACTCACATTGACTGCTGACAGTCATGTTATGTTCAATCACTCTGAGGACAGTGATCATTGGACAGCAGTGATCATAAAAGGCAATCATTTTGAGTTCAATGAGGCAGTTTGGGGGACAATAATAAGGTGCTATTTAGAACTGATTAGTGAGCTTTCCAATGAAAATCTGGAGGTTATTGTTGATAAGATACAAAAGTATTTGAAGAAGATCACACTGTCATCAGCATCCACTACTGAGTCATAGAGCAAGAATGTTTGCTCCAAGGGGTTTGAAAACCTCTTTAAATTCTATTGAATATTACCTATGTTGACCATTCAAAGTTTGTCAGTAATTATGGGTACTCATCCTCATAGCTTCTATATTTGCATGTGACATACCTACACTGAAGGCTTTATGAAACTTTTGTAAAAGTTCTGATGTAACAGCACTACTACAAGGCTTGTATGTACATAGCAGCTCCAGCATGGTCATGTCCAGATCCCCTGTAAATAATGTAGTGCTATTTGTTCCTTGTTCCACATAGTTCTGCACCACCACATTAACTTGAACCATGGGGTGGGCATGGTCTACAAAGGAGGTTCCATAACCATCCAAGTTACACAACAAGGGCCATCAAAAATGACCACAGCCACCTGAGTCACAATCCCTGAAGGTTATTAAGAAGTTGAAGGAGGCTGGAAAAGAAGCACACCTGAAGGCAAGAAATATCAGGAAGAGCTATGCCAGGCATGTGAAGTGTGGACAATGCTGGCTCACTGAGCACTTTTCATCAGCTGTAGCTGATGGCAACAATCTCAAGACAGACCCAAACTACAAGCAGCACCATCGGGAACTGGCCTTAGATGACTTGGACTCCTACAATAACTCACCTTTCCCACATGCATTTGATCATGTTCCATATGCCTACTTGGACAAGGTGCTTGCATTGTTCTTGACATACAAGAGCTTTCACCAAAGCCTCAGCAAGAGTACCATTGAGGAAATCCAGGCTGCATTCAAGGACCTATGGGATAATGTGTGAGTCAAGGCAGTGATGTCATTGCTATGATGCACCTACTACTGCTATTTGTGGTTAGTGATGGTGATGGGTACCATGGAAAGTGGTGATTTGATCAAATCAATCAGTGGTGGGAAGGAAACCCCACCAATTTAGCTGAGATTAATGACACAATGAGCTTTCTGAAACATAAGATCAGCTCTGAGAATGGGGACAGGAGACACTCACTTCCAATATTGAAAGAGTCCATGAAAAGGATGTTTGTATAATCTAGAAAAGCATGTCCAGACCTGGACAAGATATTTCATGTGCTGTGGCAGATTCTAGGTGGGATGCCAGCATCAGATACCACCACTACTGGTCCGTGGATGGACCTAGCAAAGCACACACACATCACACATCACCTAAAACAGCTGGCATTTAACATGACAGCATAAATTCTGTGGACCCAGTCAGTTACATGTTGTCCAAGTGGTTACTCATTTGAAGACTGACATGCACCATAGATGCCTTGAGCTGCTCAAATTGAGATGTCAACATGTCCTCATCATCAACCTGGTTACAACCAACCATGTCCTGAAAAATGCCTCATAGGTGAAACACTTGTCATGAGTGACTTGGAGATCTTATTCAAGATCTCCCTTACAAATCAAAAATGATAGTAGAGAAAAGTGGATAAGAGACAAAGCAAGTCTAAGCTAAGAGGTGAGTGGTGTTCAATTGTCCATGATTACTGATTGGGCACATACAGACACTCAAAGGTGCTTTAGGAAGCTATTACAAGATCTTCCCACAACCCCACTTACTAGGCTCAAACTGCCTCTTCTGGTTGCTGATCTGGATGAAGTGGCTTGAGATCACTTACTTCAAGCATCCACATCCCTGATGTCCCCATCCTCTGTCCTGACAGGGTCTGCTGACAGATGAAAAAAGACTTGTGGCAAGACATTATGAAGCACTGGGTCAATGGTGCCCTAGAACTCAGCCTCATTGTATTTCTGAGCTAGTGGCCATCCACCTGTTGTGATTCACATGGACCTCTATTTTTTTGCTTCCTCCTTCTTGGACTTCACCTTTCTTCCTAGATACTATAGGCTTGTTGCATCTCATAGATCTCCATTCCATCCAATGATCAACCACACCTAATTATTTTTTCTTAGGTATTCCTATGCATTTCCTTTCATATAGCCTTATGCTATTCATATTCTTTTTTCCTCTTCATTATGGACAGCTTCATTAATCACAGTTCATTGCACATTTATGCTTAGATTTCATAGCCTCATGGCTATTCTACCACTACTTAGGATGACTTCCTAGATACTGCCTTCAAGCCACTCCAGTAGTATATGTATATATCCAACTGCCATGTGCTTTATTCTTAACAATTCCTACGTGGGTTTTCACCTTCACTTATCTCACCTCAGTCCTCAGTTCCCAAGGGAATCTTGCTCTCCTCATCCTTCATCCTCAATCACTCCAGTATAGTGAACCTTTGATTTCCTGTTAAGGTGGACCCCTGATTTCTGGTAAGCTAACTATCTAATCCTGATACCTTGAAAACCTTCATCTTCAGACCATGACCTCAAGACTCCTCAGCTTGTCCTTGAGCATGTCAGCTCTTATAACACTTGTCACTGCCCCTTTGGCTAGTTAATCTAGGTCTAAAGCCTTCATTTCTTGATCCTTTGACTTGTACAGGTGAACCTACCAAGTCTTTGCTTGTCTCTATCTAGGCCAAGTATAACACCACCTGGCTTCAGGGGCAAAACTGTGTCTTCAAAGTCAAGCACTTTGAGTGGTCAGTAATCACACTTAAATGTCTCAACATGTAAGTTGTCCTCTGGGCCATCATCATGATGTATGTATCAACTACTGCATAGGTTCTAATGGCACCATTGTACAGGTACAGCTCTGATGAGGTTGTGTTTCATGCTGCCTACCCACAGGCTGAGCACAGCCATACCACCCTCCTCCATGCAATATACATATCCTGCTTGACACAAATGGGGTGGGAGCTTGACCTGATCACAAACTTGAAGGCTCTGTTTGTTTGAGTGTGCATATCAGTGATGCAGGAACACTTGCTATGTACCTTTAATAATGTAAGTGGGTTTGCACATAATAGTTTAGGGTCAAAAGTATTAATTCTCTGCAGTGCAGAGTATGTACTTAAATACACATGTAAACTACAATACCTGAAATGGTTCATTCAATGCTCCCCCTTGAGTGATATATATAAAGGATGAAATCTTAGAGAGAAATGTAAAGTACTAGGAGTAAAACTCCAGACCAAGTTAACAGAATTCTTGGAATTTGACATGTCTAAGGTTCTTGGTGAACATATCCATTGGGTTGTCAGTCCCTGGGATATAAAAGAGCTCAACCAACTTGTGAACATGCACCATATCATGGATGAAGTGATATTTTATGTGGATATGCTTGCTGTGCTTTTTGGTTACAGGGTTTTGTGCAATGAATAGACTACCCTGATTGTCTCCACAGATGGGGATTGGTTTCAAGGAGAATCCAAGTTCACCTATTATTTTGTGTATCCATATACATTGGTGAGAGCAGTCACTAAGTGCCATGTACTCTGCCTCTGTGGAGGAGACAGCTGTGGTCTTTTGTAAGTGTGAGTTCCACAAGAACACATCATCAGCCATCTTTAAGTAGAAGCTGGTTTGGGAAAGTGCAGTGTTTACATCCTACACCCCAATCAGAATTTGTACAGGCAAGAAGCCCTTTGCCAGAGGTGCTATTATATACAAGTGAGTAGTTACAAGTGCCAACTAGGTATCGACAGATATACAGAGCTCAGTTAAGATGCTCTTTGGAGGGATTGGCAGACATGCAAGCCATTTGTGTGATGGCATATGCAATGTCCAGATGTGTACTGATCATTAGGTACAACAACAATCCAATCACAATCTGAAAATGTGTCTGTAGTTCAAATTGGATTGGTTTCTTGTTCTTCACTAGGTAATAACCCTGTGGGAGAGGAGTTGGTGATGCTTTGGCATTTGTCATGCTGTAGCATTCAGGCACCTTGTTGAGGTAGTCCTTTTGATCTAGCTGAATTATGTTATGGCCTTCTTGATGGATGTTAATTTGAAGGAACTCAGTAGGTTCTCTGGATCACAACATTCCCACTTCTTCATAAATGCAGCCTTTACCCTGCCTACAAAGGGTTGTTAGGTCCACAGAAGAGGGTATTGTCTATGTAGACAATCACAAGTACTATGTCTTTTCCTTTGTGAATATAAAGAATCCAGCATCAGTCTTTAGATGGATGAAGCCAAGTTCTGCCATGGATTTGTCAAGTGCTTTCAACCAGGCTAGGCCAGCTTGCTTGAGTCCATAAAGTGCACATAGGAGGCATCAGACTTTGTCTTTGTGTTTGGATGACAAGAAACCTTCAGGAAATTCCATGTAGATTTTCTCTTTTAGTTTATTGTAGAGGTATGCAGAGTGTACATCAAGGCCAGTAATGTACCAGGCTTCAAGTGCTGAAAGGGTGATCATACACTGCACCATTTCAAATCATACAACTGGGAAAAAGACTTGGTCAAAGTCTAGGCCTTTAACCTGTGCAAAGCCTTTGGCTACCAGGCAGGCTCTTTTATGACCATCAGATTTCTGATCAAAGACCCATTGGTTCTTTGTCAACTTTTTGTATTGGGGATGGTCAATGATCTCATAGACCTTGCAGTCTTTGAGCAGCTGAAGTTGTTCCTCACAGGCTTTAAGCCATTTGAGGTGTTTTTGTTCAAGCAGCTTCTATATATCTTGAAAGGTTCATTTCCAAAGGTTTGGGGAAGCTCCAAAGGCAGAATCAGGCAAGATTGCATGATTGCAAAGATACAAAACCAAAGCATCTCCCCCTTTCCATGTGAGATGGTCAACATCATCCTCCAAGTTGGTAGGAGATGGGGGAAGTCCACCAGGGACATTTGGTGAGCCTGGAGAAGCAGGATGAGACAGATCAGGATGATCAGAGTGCCACCTTTCCAAGTGGTCAAGCTCCTGAAGTCTTTCCTCAAGGGGTTTACCCCCAATGTGTCCACTGCAATGGGGTACAGATGCTGGGCAAGCCAGAGGAGGCAGAGTGCCTGTGGGTTGAGGGGCAGAGCATGAAGGTGTTTGTGGCCCAGCCTTGACAGCCAGAGAGGGTGGAAGTGGAGTGAGCTCTGACAGTGCAGGATTTGGAGTCTGAATCAATCTGTGAGGATCTGACTTCATGGAGGAAGATTCTGAAGAAGAAGGGGATGGAGAATGAGGAGGAGTGGGAAGGCCTGCATCAGACTCCAGGTCCATCAAGGAAGAATCTGAGTCAGAGGAGGAACCTGGAAGATCCAGATCATCATGACTGTAAGGTACCAGGGGAGGTCCAGGATGAGGTTGGTGGGTGGAGAATTTATTACACCATGGAAACAGTGTCTCATCAAAGATAGCATGAGCCAAAGTGACAAGTGAATTGTCTGGTTGCATGAACAGGAAGTTGATTTCACTGCTAGAGGTGACACCCAGGTATATCATCAGCTGAGACTTGGGCTGCAGTTTCCCACCATACCATTCAGCTGGTATATGTACATATGCACCACATCCAAAGACATGAAGATGAGAGACTGAAGGTTTCTCCCCCTGAAGTAGAGTGTAGGGAGTTTCTCAGTTCAGTCAAGATTGAGGAGTCCTGGTATACACATGAGTGGCATGAAGCAGAGCCCATTCCCAACAAGAAGAAGGGAGATAAGCATGTAAATGCATTGCTTGTGCTTTGTCCATCAATGTGTGAATTAATTGTTCTGCATGCCCATTTTGCTGGTGAGCATAGGGAGTGGACTGCTGAATGCAGACCCCTTGGTCTTTGAGGCACCTGGTGAATGCCTTGAAAGTGTATTCTTCTCCAGCATCCAATCACCAGTTTTTTTACAATGGCGGAGTGTTGTTTCTGGACATATGCAAACCATTGTTTAAGAGCATGAAGCATTTTGTCCTTTGACTGAATGAGGATGGTCCATGTGGAGGAGGTAAAATCATCATAAATGATGACAGCATACTTGTATTTACTGTATGATGCTACCTCAAAAGACTTCAAGTCTGAGTGTATTAATTTAATGGGAGCAGTTGCCCTATGAGGATATGGACAGTTTGTCTGTTTACCAAGCTGACATCCAGAGCAAATACTGGGTTTGGAGGGAATTTTTACCTCTGGGAAGTCCTTTAGGTGTTTGATACCCTTATGGATGACACTAGATGATGGATGCCCAAGTCATTGGTGTAAACTCTCATAGTCCAAGGTGGACTTGAAGGAAGTGGCGTTCACATCCTGTGGCTTAAAGGGCTTGGCTCTAAACCAGAACATGGTGCCTTTACCATGAGAATGAAACTCAAGGTATGGCATTTTCATCAGAAATCCCAGGTGGTAATAAAACCAGGTCAGGTGCAAATGGAGAGATAGGAGTCTCTCAGCAGAGTACCCATGGAGATAAGTTGAATAGAACACGATGGCATGTAGAGTACAGGAGATAGTTGAACATAGCGTTAGACAAAGAAAGGATAATGATTCCTTGTCCTTTAATCTCAGCATAACCATTGGCCGTTTGTGCATACTAAGGCATTGTGAATGGCACATACCCAATAAAGTCATCAAGACTTGGAGAGAAATGTGTGGATGCACTGGAATCAAGTAATCACACATTAGAGGGTGAATGGTGTGTGTTCCCTCTCTTTTCCCTTACCAGTATGTTTAGAACAGTGGTCACACAGTATGAATTTGGACAAAAGAGTAGATTCATCACTATCTACTACAGGAAATGCATCTATATGATTTACCTGAGGTGGAGTTATCAACACATCAGTACCTGATGTAGAGGAAGTAGGAGAAAATACATATGAAGTGGAGTCCATGAAAAATTGCTCTGGATAGGTGTCACCACCATCATCACCCAAGCTGACCATGTCTTTATCCTCATCCTCATCCATGAGATTTAGGATTTTTGTGATCCCAGTAGTGGTGGCAAGGAGAAGGTCTGGCATGTCACTCAGCCTGTCAGTGAGCAGCCAGGAGAGAGAATTAGAGAGGAACTGCTCAATGCAAGCAAAGTGGTGAGTGGCAATGGGCTTGAGGTTGCAGATGGTTTGAGGACTTATGGTTGTCTCTATATCATGAGTGAAGGAGATGGTCTCCTTGGTTTGAGGAAAGGCCAGGGATCCCTAGTGTGTTGCGCCAGTGATGTGAGCCTGGGCATGAGGGTCAGGGATAGGCAAGGTGAAGACAGTGGATGCAGGGGAGATGATGATGGCAAAGATGAAGGTGAAGGAGATGGAGGCAGTGGTATTGGCCATTGCAGCTTTTTCCTTCTTCTTGTCCTTTTTCTCCTTCCTCTTCTTTTCCACATTGTCAGAGTGATTGCCTTGTTGATTGCAACATTTTTTGTTCTCCTGATTCTCACCAGAAGGACCAGCCTGTTGCTGCTGGGAGAATTGAGGGTCTCCCTGCTGTCATTTGACAGTGCTGACCTTGTTGACTTGAGGCTGTTTGGGATGGTGATGTTGGACATGAGTTTGCCAGGCAACAATGAGTTGGTTTTTGAGGGCTTTCACCTTTGGGACATCTGCCTTGGGTTTCCCCATGGAGGTGTCAATATCAGAGGTGGTGGAAGTGATGACAGCAATGATGGGACCAGCATAAGCCAGCAGTTTGAAGATCACAATCATGGACTGGATCTTTGCATTGATAGGGTAGCCAAACTCTGCCAGGTGGCTAATGTGACCAGTCATCTTGGTAAAGAACAACATAGGCAGTGCATTGTTGGGAAACACAAGAGCCATAAGGCTTTTAAACTCAGTGATCTTGGAAGAGATGGTGGGATGATCAAATTTGGCTTTGATTGCCTTCAGCAGAAGCTGGGCCTTTATTATGCTAGAGAAGTCAATCCCATAGTTGAGGATGTGGCAGGTGCAAGTAAGGACAATTATGCTTGTGGCCTTATCATCATTGTTGTTCCACTTGATTTCTTCTTTGGTTCTTGTGGTGATGGCTGATGCTAAAGAGCCTTGAGGAAGATCCTCAGGTTCATCCCAATTCATCATGGCTCAGATGCCTTGGGCTTTGAGGTAGGCTTTGAGGTTGACATACCAGGACTTGTAGTTGTTGCTGTTGAGCAACTTGAAGTCCTTGAAAGAGGAGGTGAGGTTGGGCATTGTGGTCTGTAGGGAGTAGCATCAATAAGGGGACCTTTTCAGTGAGGGAAGGGAGTGGTATCAAACTGCATTGCTGAGCACCAGAGCTCATGAGATGTAGGGTCATAGTGACCCCAAGTTCAGAGGACAAAGGATGGCTGCAAGGTGTAAACATCAAGTGTCCAGCAGAGAATCCACATTGGACAGTCCATGTGGGAATACTTTTGGGAGTGGGCAGTGAAGCCCACATTGCACAGAACCACATAGGTATGAGTGAGAGGGTGTTGGGCAGGTATACCATGCACAACATTGCCCACTCAGGGCTCATAACCTGTTTGAGTGTACATGTCAGTGAGGTGGAAAGACTCACTATGTACCTTTAGTAATGTGAGTGGGTTTGCACATAATGGTTCAGGGTCAAGAAGTATTAATTCTCTGCATTGCAGAGTATATACTTAAATACATATGATGTGTGAACTACAATACCTGAAATGGTTTGTTCAACACTGCTCAATGGAGAGTGTGGTCACTACCTGAATATCTAGGTCAACAGCCTGTTATCATCATCATTGTTGTCACCAAGACTCAGATGAGGTGTTGTTCAGGCCTGTAGCATGCAAGGCAGCTGTCAATGTGTTGTCATTCACCTGTCCATACTATACATGCTCAAAATCCCCTCACCTTGCCCACATGCAGTCCACACTCACCTCCCTAAGATGGTCCAGGCAATCTGTCTCACTACTACCTCCATGAGCTGTGATAGCCTGCCAGTGACCTAGTCACCCAGGCAGTGCTATTTCCTTTCAATACAAACCTGCTAGCAGTATTCACTCATAATCACAATAACCACAACCATCCTACCCTTTTTTATTTCCTATTCCTACCATACTACATTTTGGGCTGACTCATTCTTGTTCCTATTCTTATGCATTGTCACCCACCAGTAGTACTGTTGGCAGTTCCAAGCCCATCCCATCACTTTTGGTTTGTTCCCCTCCTCTTTATGCTCATATACTTGCCCATCATCACACACACCACATACCATACCATCTCCAGCTGCATTGTACACATATGCCTGTTCATAGCATACACAATTGGACACATGCTTTTTTGTTTCCCTTCTTCTGTGTTTTTTTTTTTTTTTTTGGTTTTGTTTTGTTTTGGTCTAGTCTCAATGGTCTCCTCTTTCATCTCTTCCTGGCCTCATTCACACCCAAGCCTGCCATTGTCCATCACAGAACAATGGAAATGATGGTAAAGAGCAGGGATGAAAGGGCTGCCATGGGTCCACAATCACATGACACATGCCAATGGTCATGTGGAATGTGCCATGTGTGGCAAGTGGCAGTGAGGGAATCCCAGTGGCTGTAGTGAGGAGCCCAGCCAATCACATTCCACACCATATGTTTGTTTTTGATATAAGTACCAGTCATTTGTCCTTTTTGAAAGGACATATGTACCAGCCACATGTCCTACTGGGAAGGACACATGCATCAGGTGTCCATTAAGCCTCTATTCCTGTTATATGCACTGGCCACCTGTCCTTCCTGGAAGGACACATGTATTAGGTGTTCATAGCCTCTATTTCTGTCCTATACACCAGCCACCTGCTCTTGGAAGGACACATAAACTTGATTTCCATCAAGCTACTAAATTGTTCCTGTTACTTTCTAAGTGATCCTTTTACTTTCTAAGCATTCCTGGAATATTTCTCCATATTGAATGCTTCTAGTTTGGAACTGATATTCTAGTGTTGTTGCATTTGGAACTATCATTTCTAAAACTAGTTTCACAAATCCCAGTTCCAAAAATACTAGCTTTGAAGAGACATCCAGAATCTCTGGAAGTGTTTAATCAACTTTCATCATTTAATCTTATGTCATATTCTTTAGAGAAGGCATAGCAGTGGACTGCTTTGTAGGTGAGGACCTAGTGGAAGAGGAGTTGGTGAGTGGAGTGGATGAGGTGGTGGACATGGATGGGGTATTCAGATTGGATCAGAGTTGGGTGGAAGGAAGAGACAGTTCCTATGATGAAGGTAGTAAGGTTGGAGAAGAAGGGGAAGGTGGGGGTGGGGTTAGGGGTGTGGGGATGGAGGAGCCAAAGAAGGCAGTAATGGTGAAGGTGGAAGGGGAGATGGAGGGTGTTAGTAGGGGAGGACATATTTTCCTGGATGGAAATAGCAAGGTTGAGGATAAGAAGTTTGAAGAAGATTAAAGGTGAGAGGAACTGGTGGTATGTTGTGGTGGGCAATTTGTTTTCTGAGGGAAGACAAGAGATTGGAGGGTCTTATATTCATTGAAAATGTCTTGTGTGAGAGAGAGTTCTTGTTCAAAGAGCCATGAGTTGTCTTCAAGGAAGTAGCCTTTTCATCTCACAAGGTACTGCCTGTGGGAGGGGTTGCTATGGTGTCTAATGATTTGTTTTATTTCATATTCTTCCTTTCCACCAATCAGATCTGGAGGTGGAGTAGGGAAGTTTGGTCTGTGTATGCTATTCTCATGATAGGGAAAAAGTAATGAGGTGTGGAATACATTGTGAATTTTCCAGGTAATCAGGAGTTGTAGTTGGTATGTAATCAGGAAAAGGATTTTACTGATGGTAAAGGGGTCTTCTCTTTTGGTGGAGGTTAGGGGTGGATGATGGATCTTTGGAGATTTTTGGCATCAAGCCATACCTTATCCCCTTTACCAAAACGGGTGAATATTCTGTGGTAGTGTGATTTCATGAGTTGTCAAGTGAGATCATGTGCTACCAAGGCTTCATCATGAGCAGCTGATAGTTCCTTAAGGCAAGATTCCAGTGCTGGTAACTTTGATTCAGAAATAATTGTGGGGAGGGGATGGAGCTTGTAGCCCATCAGGAGAAATAAAGGGGATTTTCCAGTGACAGAATGTAGAGAGTCTTTGTGGGTGAATTCTGCATTGGTAATGTGTTCTACCCAGGTGGTGGGGTTGTTGCCACAGAAGATTCAGAGGTATGTTTCTATTTCTTGATTGACTCATTCAATTTTACCATTAGATTGAGGATGGTAGGCAGTACTGAGGGATAGGTCATATCCAAGGAGTTTTCCAAGTTCTTGTACAAATGAAGAGACAAATTAGGGCCTACAATCAGAGATTATTTTGTTGTACAGACCAAAATGTTTGTAGACTTTGTTGAAAAAAAGGGTGGTAACTCCTTTGGCAAATGCAGTTTTTAGTATAGGATATAAAATTACCCCCTTTGTCAGCCAATGGTTAATCATGGCCAACAAGGAGTTGAAGCCAGCAGACTTTGGGCAGTTGGTAATGAGATCACAGGATACCTACTAGAAGGGGTGAGAGAATTTGGACAGGATGGGTAGATGGTGGGGTGTGTGTTGACCTCTGCTTGCTGACAGTGGAGACATCCCTCCATGTATTTCCTGACAAAGGTAGCCAGGCAGGCCATCAAAACTCCATGGAGATCAATTAGTAGGTCTTTAGAAAGCCAGAGTGGCCTGCAGAAGCATGGTCATAACACCTACCAATGATGGAATGTTGAAGATTGGCATTGTTAAGCATGTAAACCCAGCCTCAATAGGTGAGAATTCCCATATTGTATTTTTAGTCAGAAAGTCAGGAATAGAGGGTGGTGGGGACTTCTCCAGAGAGGGCTTGGAGAAAGTCCAGTATAAGAGGGTCCTTCTTGGAGAAGGATGAGAGCTTGTGGAGAGGGTAGTGTTGATCATATTGACAAAAAGAATTTGGGAAAGGAGTGTGGCATCATAATTGGTAGTCTCATCATCAGGAACAGGGTCAGGGTGCTGGGATAGGGTGTCAGGACCTGTGAAGGAGGTCCTAGGGACATGGATTAGTTGGAAGTCATAATTGACTAAATCAAGAAGCTAGTATGCCTGGTACCTGTTGAGATCCTGGGGTTGGTGGAAGTACATTAGATTCTTATGGTCAGTGAAAACTTGAATCAGAGTGGGGTGCACTTTGAGATATTGTTTCCACATTTTGAGGGCTCAGATGGTGGCAAGGAATCTTGGTCATACATATATAGATGTTGTAGTTTTGTTTAGCTGGAGAAAGAGATTGCAACAGATAAAAGCATAGCTTCCAGTCTCCATTTTTGTCAGTCTGGAGGAGTACCTCCAGTGGTGAACTTGAAAGCATCAGTGGCAATGGCAATGGGTTGGCAAGGTCTGGAAAGCAGAGAATGGGATGAGAGAGAAATTTCTTCTTTAGGAAGTCAAAGGGAGAAGCACATTTGTCAATTCAGGTCCAGGGGGTGGTTTTCTTGGTTATGTAAATCCAGTAGGGGATGGATGAGATTGGAATAATTAGAAATAAACCTCTGGTAGAAGTTAGCAAATCCTAAGAAAGACTGCACATCTTTTACTTTGGTTGGGGTAAGTTATTGTTTGATCCTATTGAGTTTGACAGGATCCATTGCAAGAAGGATCCCAGGTTTGATGATCATTTCAAGATATTCCATTTCTTTTGTAGCAAACTTGGATTTTGAAGGTTTGAGATGAAGATCAAGTGCTTTCATTTATCATAATACTCTTTTGGTTTGTTGTAGCTGGGAAGTTGTAAATCTGAAGAACATGTCTATTGATTCAAAAAGCTTCATGTGTGTAATGAAAGCAATTTTCCATTGATGTCCATTCTTGATTCAGACATTGTTGTATCCCCATTGGATATCAAATTTGGTGAATACTTTGGTATCCTTGAGTTTGTCAACTAGATTGGAGATTAGTGGAAGGGGGTAGGTACCCTTGATGATATGTTTATTACTGTAGTGGTAATCTTTGCAAGGACAGAGTCCTCCATCCTGCTTCTTGATGAAGAAGAAAGAGAAAGCCTATGGGGAGTTGGAAGGGCAAATCTGATGTGATAGATGTTTTGGATGCATAGACTCTTTCACAAAAATGATAAGGGTTTTTGAAGTCAAGGTATTGACAGAGGCAGTCTTTTTTTGAATTGTGGTCCATCCAAGTATGGCTTATTGGTTGATAGGAATTTTGTGGGATGTGTAACTCCTTTGCTTGATCTGTGGAGTTAGGGATTGTAACTTCTCCAGAAGTCCAATTGATGGTAGAATTGGTTTCTTTCAACTATGGGTGTCTGAGGATCATATTTTCTGTTCCACAATGGATTACATGGAAGTGTATTGGATGAATAATGTTGTTGAGGTGGAGGAAAATTGTAGAGACAAATTTGATATCTCCATTTTTGTTTTGGGATGGGTCTATGTTGTGGACAGGGATTGGTGTGGAAAGTCATTCAAGAAGTAGTTTGTTTCTTTTGACAAAATGCCAATCTATACAGAAGATTGGTACTTCAAAGTCAATAAGTGCTGGAGTGCCAACATTTGAGGATATTTGCATAATTGAAATGGGAATATAAATAGAGTTTCATTTATTGGAAATGAATACAAGCATGTATCTAGTTGAAAAGGCTTGTGTTGGTTGGGGCCTCTGTTCTAAAACCCCAAGTGGTTTATAGAGTGGGATCCTTCGTCATTATTATCTTCTTTTTCCAAGATAAGGAATGCTGTAGTCTGTCTAACATTCTTTGGGAAGGTTTGACAAGGTTGCAAGCTTTGGTTGGGGTATTCCAGACATTGGTTAGAGTTATGTCCTTTCTGATGGCATTAGAAACATAGCCTTTGTTCAAAGCATCACTTTTATTCTTCAAGGGTTAATCTGTCAATTCTGACAGCATCAATGTCTATGGCATTCAGATCATGGATAGGGCAATGGTGTTGGTGATCAAATGTCTGATGGGAGGCAGTGTGGAAAGAGCAATTGTAGTAGGTGATATCATCAACTTTTTGAAATTGGGCAAAGGAGTGGGTGGCCTTGAAACACCATTCTTCAATTTTGGAAGGGATGACATTCATTGACATAATGTGACACTTGAGGTATACTGGAAGTCCAGCTAAGAAGTAGCTGATGAGAATGTTTTTGTCTTTGATTTTGGAGATCTGAATGTTATTGTGGAAGTCAGCAATATATTTGATGAGCACATTCTGTATGACTTAAGTTGTAGTGCAGTGGTGGAGAGCCAAGAGATGGCAATGGCTTGAATGTCATGTCTATTGCAGGAGGCTTTCTTGAGTTGTGCAGAAAATCCATCCCAATTGAATAAGTTGGTCCCATCTTCATTGAGCTTAGATGTGAGGATTTGTTCTTTGAAAGTTGTAGCCCAAGTGACAGCAGATCCTTTGGTCATGTAGATGAGGGTGAATGCTACCTTTTTGGTGTCATTGTTGTACACCTCCTTGTTGATGGTGAGGAAGAAAGTTATAGCAGTAGCCCATGCTTTAGCTTTGGTGGTATCTTTGTCAAAATGGCCAGGAGTGCCAAGTATATGTTCAGTAGGTTTAAACAAAGTTGGGGTTTCAGTGTTGGCCATGTCTGTTGGAAACCTGGACTCACATTAGATAATCCCCACTTATATAATTGTACAGTACAGTACACGTGTCGATAATTAGTCTAATGGAGGTCCTTTACCCCATCATTCTTTGCCTGAGACATGCCATCTCTCACAATGTCAGTTATGTTGGGTCTGATGGTTCCAAAGTGGTATGGAACTTCAGGAAGGGATCTGAGGGGTATGAAACATGTTGGAATGACTATTTGGATTTACTCTAGGGTTTTGGTAAATTCTTCATTGAAATATTCACTTTTTTGGACAGATAGCTGTTTCAAGTGTTGTTGCAAGAGTTGTTGGTCAAAGGTTTGTGTTTCAGGAATAATGATATCTATGTCTTCCCCAGAGGAGTGGACAGTGATTGGAGAGTGTTCTGTTTCAAATGGGTTGGAGTTGTCAGAGGATGCTTCAGTGCAGACTTCCTAATGGAAGTAATTGTCTGGGATATGAAGGTTGCCCAGAGGGTGAGGGTTGTTGGGACATCAGTGGGAAATGGTGGGAGACTACTAATGGTAGCACTTAATCAAAGCAATTTCTTTTGTTACACTTGGCCTTGATAGAGCCAAGCAAAGACTTGGTAGGATCACCTGCACAACAAAGGATCAAAAACAAAGGTTTTGGACCTAGATTAACTAGCTGAAGGGAGTGTTGGTAAAGGTTATGAGAGCTAACATGCTCAGGGACAAGCTGAGGAGTCTTGGGGTCATGGCCAAAGATGAAGGTTCAAGGGTTCAAGGTCAGATAGTTAGACTACTGAAGATCAAGGGGTTTGTCAAGTTGGATGATCAAAAGTCCACTATATGGAAGTGGTCAAGAATAAAGGATGAAGAAGACAAGGGACACAATTCCCTTGGAGTTAGAGGACTGAGGCAAGACTGGTGAAGATGAAAACCCAAGTAGGAATTGCTTAAGAATAAAGTACATGGCAGCTAGGTATATATACTACTGGGAGCAGTCCAAAGGCTATAGGTACTGAGTCATTCTAGTTCAAGAATAAGTTATGCTTGGTAGTGATAGGATAGCCATGAGGTTATATGATCTAAATATAATGTGCAGCAAATTGTGATCAGTAAAGCTATCCATGATGATCAGAAAGGAAAAGAGAATAAATAATACAAGGCTGTGTGAATGAAAACCCATAGGAATATCTAGGAAACAAATAATCAGGTATGGCTGAGAACTGCATGAGAGCAAGATCTATGTGAAGAAATAAGGCTGTAGTGATTGAGAAGAAAAATGAAGTCCAGCAAAGAAAAGAAGAAAGAATAGGAGTCCATATGAATCATGATACATGGTAGGTTTAAATTTGGCTTGTGCAAACATTATGGTCATGACAATAAGCTAATTCCTTCACTAATTTATCTTTCCTTATCCACCTGACTTTGATTAGAATTTTACCTGGTCTATGATGGATAATGAGCAACTCAGAGGCCACCTTTACCACTACTCTCAGCAAAAGCAGGTCCATGTCTACAGACTTATAGGTCAAGGCACTTCTGATGTGTTCCTTAATAACCTTCCCTTCACCAACAAGATATTAGATGGTAAAAAGTGAGGATGAAGAAAATGACCCAGAAGCCTTCCCAGAGAAAGGTAAAATCCAAGGTGATAGTTGGCATGAAGAAGGATGAAATGATGGATATCCATCCTGGGCCTTCCATTCTATCTTCTAGTCACTCTACTTCTCCCTATTCTCATCTTGGTCTGGCTGTTCTGGTAGTCCTGACTATTCTGGTTGCTCTGGTTGTTCTAGTAGTACTTGCTATTCCGATTGCTCAGACTGTTCTGGTGGTCCCAACCATTCCAGTTGTTCCAGCTTTTCCTCCCACAGCTCCCTCTGTCACCAATATTGATCCTACAAGGCCTGATATGCCTATTTCTGTGGACTTACTCTTTGGAGATCTGATCTTAAGCAGCAGATAATCCTGTATACTAGTTGGATTCTGAACAACTTGAAGCCCAACATACATATAGCCAACCTTACTATCAGTCCTGTTCATGGTCCATCATGCTTTCAAAAACCCCCCTCTCCTCATTCTATTTCCAGAAGTTTTCTGATCTTTAATCCTTCCATTATGTGTAAGGTCCAGAGAGCCAGTACTCATGAAAGGTCAGCCATGACTGTCAATAATAATGATGACAACCTCCATCTTGGCCAGGACATGGTGAAAATTTTTCTACACATTGCCATTGTCATGATAAATCTGGTAGTGGAAGTGGAAGTGGTCATGGTCATGATTGCAGTTATGATTGTGGTCATGGGCCAAACACAGCCACTTGTTGCTAAACATGTGCAGTAATGATAGCATCCCATACTACTGAACCTAAGTAACATACTAATTGAGGTCCTGTTGACTACTGCCCTTTCAGGACATATACATGTACTGCCCAACATAACCTTCTTAGCACCTTGTTCATCCATTCAAGATGAATGACATATGGCATCATTACATTACTGGACATATGTATTCAGATCTTGAGTAGTGCTTTCAAAAATTTATCATGCACATCCAGGGACCAACTAGTTAATGGGGACAGTCAGATCCCCTAGAGCATGATGATTATCCATTGAATATAAAACCCACATCTGTTAGCTTTTGTTTGTTATTCCTCTATTCCAGTCATAGGTCTAGATCTAGCTGGCTTCATCAGAGACAGGACAGGAGGAAATTTGAGTAACCATAACTTTAATGATCCTGGTTCAGCAGTTTAGATTTAAGATCTTTGCTATGACTATGTGTGATTTCTATTTTTCATTCCATTCCAAGTCATATGAACACTTGCCAGTAGATCATACTTCTCATCCCTCATCCTCCATTCCTTATTCCCTATCCTCATCTTCTGTTTCATATACCAATAGCTCAACACCTCTATCCTGATGATCACTTGATCAAACCTGACCAAAGGACATTCTGGGAATTTATTCAAAAAGCTCATGATCTATACCATGCATCCATCACATTAGAATGCAAACAGAACTTGGAGCTCAGATTTCTCAAGTTTGTCCTGGCTGGCTGGAGAAGATTGGACCAAGATGACCAAAGACACATCAGTATAAACACTTCACAAGGTTTGCCCTGCTTACAGCAAATCATGGTCACTCAGGACTATGACTCTTTGATTGAAATCACAACTACTCTGCCCTATATGGTTCCAATCACAATCTGGCCAATTTCTCCTTTTTAGGATGTTTTGAAGAGTAATGCACATATTGACACAGGGTCCAAGTATTCTTTCCAGCATTGTATGGGAGAAAAAGGAGACTGCCAGAATGTCTTGCTCTCATCTATAACAGAGCCCTGCATCTAAATCATTACTGAAATCATGCCAAATCAGGCCAACCACTGGCTGAGAATATATGAAATGTGATGAAGTCATCCCATAATCACCATGGACAGTTGCACTTGGATTCCCTGCATCAGTAATTCACCCCTGGGTGTACAGCTCTGTATAGCTCTATACAGTACTGTATATGCCACAGCCTTAGAGCCAAGTCCTCCTTTGCACAGGCATGTACAAAGTCTACATCTGTACAGGGTTGTATAGAGTCTGCATTTATATAGATCATATGTATAATACCTTATGCAATTTCATGTATGTGTACATACTCACTTCACTCATCACTCACACTTGTCACATAATGCAATAGAATTAAATTTGTACTAGTAAAAAGCTACTATATAGTGTCCTCAATCATATCAGGCCATCATGATGACAACCTTCCCATTTGCAGTTGGTGGTGTGTGGGCAGTTGCACTATCCTTGCCCTTGTCATCATGATGGTACCATGGTGATGATGGTGGTGGTGGTGGTGTAGTTAGTCAGTGGTATTCTCACCCTCATCATCATCACCACAGCACTCTCACCTGTTGTTGTGGTTGGATGGTAGGCATGCAGTTGCACTGTCTGCATCCTCCTCATCATTATGGTGGTAGTGGTAGTGGTGGCAGTGTAGTTGGTCAGTGGCACTCTTGCCCTCATCATCACTGCAGTACCCTCACCTGTCATTGTGGTTGGATGGTGGATGGGTGGTTGTACCTTCCTCACTCTTCTCATCATGGTGGTGGTGGTGGTAGTGGTGTGGTTGGTCAGTGACATCCTTGCCCCCATCTTCATGGTGGTGTCAGGGCCATTGCTGTAGCACTCTCACCTGTCACCACAGTTGGGTGATAGGCACAGTTGCACTACCCTTGTTTTCATCATCACAGTGATGTTGGTGGTATGGCCAGTCAACAGCACCCTTACCTGTCATCATGGTTTGGTGCTGTTCTTGCCTCCTCAATGTTGCAATGGTGGTGATGTGGTCAGTTGGCAGCACCTTGTGCTCCCACCACTCCCTTGACCATCATAGCCAATCACCATCTTGTCCATTTTGCACTTCCCCCTTATCTCACATGGCAACAACAACAATGGGATGACAACCATGATGCCATGGTCATTATGTTGTTGTTGTTGTTATCATTATCATTGTTGCTGCCTCATGCTCCTATCCCTTCCTTGATTATTGCCACCTGCTGCCATCTCACCCATCTTGTGCCTACATCTTGTCTGATGTGACAATGACAATGATGGCATGACAACCATGATGCCATGGTCATCATATTGTCATTATTGTTGTCATTTTCACCACTCATTCAACAATATTGCCATCTACCATTATCTTACCTGTCTTGCCCCTGCACTCATCATGACAACAACACATGAGTGCTATGGTTTGCCAGTCAGTCACAAGTCATACTTTTGTGACTCATGGATAAATTTTTGCCAAGTCTGTTTCAACCTATTAACAGCCAACCCATCACCACAATAATGGCAAGGGTGGCAAGAACAATAACAATAATAACAATGACAATTTCAACATATGGATGTTCCTGATTGTACTACACCACATCTGGCACCATCCTTGGCATGGAATGGAGCATACTCACTTTCCTGCTTTTCTTCTCACCTCCTGGTTTCTATGGCAGGTATTGCAGGATGAGAGTTCTCCAGACATAAGTTGGTCATGATGTAGTTTCATCATCTTCACAGCACTGCAACACTGGCAATCTAGATGTTGATCCCATGCAGTGGGATGTATCTCCTCCTCCTATTCCTCCCCAGGTTGCATCCAATGATAGGTACTTAAATCCACCTTGGATTCCAGTCCATCAATTTGCATGTACATATACTTGCATCAGACCCCCTTGATCATCCAGAATTCTCAGAAGCTTGTGAAACTGTGTTGGTTAACTATCCTCTACTTTTGTTGCTAGACTTGTAATAAATCTACAGAACAGTGGGCATTGCATGAAATCCTACATAAATCAATGTCAGTCCTCTGATAGCATAAACATGCTTTTTAATTTTCATGCTCACCATAAGCATATATAGCTTGAACATGTCCTTAGCTTCCTCTTCACTAGCTCTGGAATACCTAGAATTCCATGTCTGCTTCTAAAATTGGTAGCCCAATTGCCCTGAAAATTCCTGCACCAACACAAGTAAATCAGTCAGGTTTTGTGCAGCTAGCTTGTTAAGCAGCTGCAATCACAGCTGGAGTCCACTGTCAGAAACTGATATATTGAGGGGTAACAATTACTACACACCTAGAGTCCACTGTCAGAAACTAAGGAAGTGAAGATAGTGAATTCCAGCTGATAATCTAAGGGGAAAACAGAAGTAAACAATGCACCACAATAGTGCCACAGTAGAAGAGCTCCTAAACAAGAGGGGCTGATGACAAAGCACAGCATGCACAATCACATGCACAACATAATCACATGCATACAGAATCACATGTGAGTGGAATCACATGCAGCATAGCTTTACTGCTTGGCTTTTACCATGTATCAATACAATCCCTTAAGGTTCTTGAAGGCAAAATGCTCTGTAACACATAATGACCCCCATGCCCTCCTAAAAGGAGAAAAGATTTCAAATCAAGGCCAATAATTGAGAGTGACAATGATGATGATGACTTGGAACCTGAACTTTCCACCAGGTGAGGTAAAGATAATGTGGTTGTAGTTACAATCACTGAGACTAAGACTTCTGAGATGCCAAAAGTGAATTCCTCTGCCTTGAATTGTGTTGTATATTGGCTCTCTGACCCTAATGCAGGTTTATAGTGCATAGTTACTAATCATGATCTAAGGAGCACTTTTTTTTGGTTACATTTTATACATTGAAATATTCCACTGATCAAGGGGATTCTAATGGTCTAATATCCATGGAAATTGGTAGTGTAGTTGTTGAGATATCAATCAAACAAGATTGATTTTTTGCAATTTTTCAAAATTATCCAATATGACAACATATTTTAGGGTTAGGAGTGGAAATGTCAGGTTAGGGCTACTAAATATGGTAACAATGGACTCACCATCTGACACATGGGGGATTATAACATTTTTGTGATAAGTAAAGTACATTAAAAATGTCAAATACTTATTTAAAATTTTTGGAAGGCATTTTTCATACATTAAAATTTTATATGGTGTTATCATGAAAATGTTGCAGAAAATAATTGCTTTTGTATGGACTTTCATGCACATTAAAATGTCAAATAAAATTTAGGATTTAGAGGACATTAAAAAGTTTGTATGAAATATAATATTTTTGCAGCACCATTTCAAGCACATAACATGTGAAATTTTGGCAGCATAAACATGTTAGATTAAATAACTTATTTTGTCAGAGCAAGAAAATGTGAGATTTTTCAAATGCATCTATATCATTTAAAAAAGGAAATATTTTTACATCAAGAAAAGTAATAGGACACTCATTGAGTACTCATCAGGTGCATAGTGGGTACTCAGCATGCAGTGAGCTGCCAATCCAATGGACAAGGAGCAGGAACATGAGTACCAAGTGCATCACTAAATATCACTACACTTGACTTTTTCATGTTAGGTATATTGATAGTGGTGGTGAGTCTTCCTGATGTTCAACATTGGGGAGTGAGGAGAATGTTGATAATGATCACAATGCTAACTCTAATTTAGTCATTGTTTGGTCATGGATCCAGGACTTACCATGTTTGACAGCTGCTCACCACTTTCTTGTTCATCTGCTACCAACATTGTTGCCACCACTGTCTATGGTTTACCACAGGCAGTATCTCCTACTCTCTGGGATAATGATAGCAAGTCTCCCTGATGTTGAACATTGGGGAGCAAGGGGAAAGCCACAATGGTGGTCACAACACAAACTCTAATAGCCATTGTTTGGTTGTATATCCATAACTTACCATGTTTGGCAACTGCTCACCACTTTCTTGTTCATCTTCTACTGTCAGCATTGTCACCACCACTGTCTGGGGTTTACCATGGGCAGTACCTCTTGCTCTCTGCAGTTTGCTGCAGAGAGCAGCATGAGGGAGAGGGGGGGTCTTTTTGAGAATTATCATCAAATGACATAGGTAGGACATATTGTTAGCATAAGTTGCTTGAAGGCCAGCAGGCATTGGATACATGCTTGATGGAATTCCATTTTGGATATTGTGTGAGCAAACTTATGACAAAGCACATTTGACATAAATCCCATACTCAAGCCACCAACATTTTTTACCACCAACATACACCTCCCAGCCTTACTACCAACCAGTTAATCCTGGACTGACCAATAACTATGCCATGAGCACACTGTGCAAGACACATGTCAACAATGGCATGCACAGTCCAGCTAAGTATGTGTCTCTCACCTTATCAGAAGCATTTGGAAGCCCACAATGAACACCACCAAGCCTTGCATGCATTAAGAGTTACAGGAAGTCCAGGCATCTGGAAGGCATGTACCTTTCTTTTCTTCCTTGTCATGGCTGTTGGGTAACAGCTAGGGTGTTTGATGCACCAATGCAGTACTGTTTACTTCCAGTGATGAGGAAGTACTGCCCCTGGTTGATTTTGTAGCTGGAGACATGTAAGTGGTCATCAGGATGGATTTTTGTAAGGGACTAATGTGTGTTGGCTTGTACACAAAGCATGCTTGTATACTATGCAGAGAGTAACAGGGCAGATGGGCACAGGCCACTGCTGTCACATTGATTCACAACTATCAAATTAATGCACCTTCAGAGGAGCCCAGATGGAAGCAATAAGATGGGTGAGTGTTTTTGCTCAACAGTATGGTACTGATGGTGTATGGGACCCTGAGAGCTGTGGATCTGGCTTATGGTTCACTGGTTCTACAGAAAGTCTGATGTTGCACCCATTGTGCTAGGTGTGGCAGATTGCATGCTTGCACACAAGCTGGTGGACAGCAACAGATGGGATGTAGTGGACTACCATACATGTGGGAGTAAGTAGTCTCATGGTACTCCTGCTTGTACTCATATGGTGGTGGCTGGTCCTCTCTGACATGGGTCTGCTACAGAGGTGATTGAAGTGCTTCAGATCAAGGATGACATGTACTGTCATTTTGTAATGTTGACAAAGCTGATGCACAGCCTGTTCACACACTGGAAGGGCATGTTGATGCTGAATGGTGAGGCTGAGATGGGCCTTGTAATCAAGGTGCAGGCATGATTTTGATGGTGGATCCAGGAAAGGGACTGATAGTGTTCAGATTGAAGAGCTATGGATTGTGTAGGCATAGAGAATGCCTGTGTGGATGTGCAACTACCACCTGTAGCAGTGGTAGTGCACCAGTTGCAATAGGTGGTTCCACACTTGGTGCCTTGGGGACTATGAGCTAGAGAGGATACAGGAGTCTGTCAAGCTGGTGATGGGGAAAAGATGGGGATTGGTGAGTGCAGAAGTGATGGAGGTGCTGACAATGCCTATTGCATGTGGAGGTGAACACCCATTCCTTGGAAACAGGAATGCAGTTTGGCTGGTGTGGGAGCAGTGGAAGCTGGTGTCAAGTGGGGATATGCTTGAAGAAGAGTGGCTGGGGTGGGTGGACTTGGAAGGGTTGTAAAATGGAAGAGCAGGAAAAAGATATTATAAATGTCCTAATTGTGAGGACAAGAAATGGATATGAGTAGGTACATGGACCTGGACCACATATATAGTGTAAATAGAAATAAAAAATATAGGTGTCAAAGTGCACTTTTAATCAGTAGCACTTGGAGGGGGTAGCATGCCACTTTGAGACATCACAAGGCAGCATGGATAGCACTTGAAAAAGCATGGGTAGCATAGATGACAGAATGGATATCTAATAAAGTAACACTATGGTTTTATAGATGAGCAATGGGTCATGTCCCTGGTGAGGCCTGTATGGACTGTCAACAAATGTGGAGTTCATGTGTATGAATGTGGTCACCTGTGCATAGTGGATTAAGAGTCCAAACAGTTTGCTTACAGTCATACACATAGGAAGAAAGGCAGTGAATGCAGACAGCAGTAGAAAAAGTGTGGTATGTGACAATGTGATCCCAATGTAATGTAGCTGTTATGTGAAAATATTTCCTTTTTTAAATGATATAGACACATCTGAAAAATTTCACATTTTTTTGCTCTGATGAAATAAGTTATTTAATAATATGTTTATGTTGTTAAAATTTCACATGTTAAGTGCTTGAAATGGTGCTGCAAAAATATTATATTTCATACAGACTATTTGATCCCCCCCCCTAAATCCTAAATTTTATTTGACATTTTGATATACATGAGAGTACAAAAGCAATTATTTTCTGTGACATTTTCATGATAACACCATATAAAATTTTAATGTATGAAATAATCCCCCATGTGTGACACAGCCATTCCAATATTTAAAACTCTAATGCATACAATTGCCAGATATGGAAATTCCAAAACCATAGCTCCAGAGTATTAGAACATTAGGAAAAGTCTAATTTCAACTTATGTCATCTAAATTGTCTTCAATTTATTACAAGGCATGGGAAGCCAAGCCAAGCTGCAAAGATCACTAGACCATGTATACAGTACTTATGTATAGCTATGGAACCACTAAAAATGTAATAAGCCAGGATTCATGCATTCATTGCAAAACAAAATACATACAGGCTAGCAGTGAATATAGCACAATCTAGCAGACTACCATCTCAACACCATCTGATTGCTGCCTAGCAGTCAATAATGGTATCCTTGCCCACCATCATGTCAGTCACATAAGTGTGCCAGTATAGGTGCATGGGTGTGTATCCATCACAAGTCAACCTGGGGGTATCTATGTACTAAATTGCCATCCCCACCTTCTCATCATGGTCATGGTCCAGTTAGTCATGGTTGCAATGCTGTTGTGGCACTTCTACTCTCTTCACCCATATTGGATCACTATCTGTCCAATCATCATATGGTAGTAGGATACTGTTGGTCACCATCCACCTGTCACATTGTTGTTGTTAAGGTGGTGAACATGTGGTTGCATATCTTTGCCTGCATCATCATTGTGTGGTGGCCAAAGTATGCCACATCACCATCATTGGGTCAACCTGCTATCCTGAGATCACTGTGCAGTGGTGGTAGTGGTGATGATGTGCCATTGGATTGTTATACCACCTGCCATCTCATCATTGTTAAGGTGATGGACAAGCTATTGTATGTTCTTGCCCACATTGTTATTACTATGTGGTGGTGGAAGCATCCCATTGAGTTGTCATACCACCTTTCACATTGTTGAGTTAGCAGACATGCTGTTTTACATCCTTGTGTTGGCATTGTCACATGGTGATGAAATTTTATTTAAATGAAGTAATAAACTTATTATTATTATAAGTAATTATAAAGTTGTCATACATTATTAT